>NW_015148979.1:0-19809 GCF_001465965.1 Polistes dominula | reverse complement strand
TATATATATATATATATATGTTTGTGTATGTGTAATTATAGATTAAGTATAATAGATAATAGCGATATAGATAATAAGGTATAGAATTGAATAGATAAGATGTTAAAACGACAACGCGTTCGATAAAGATAGAATGAGTTAATGAATGATTGAATGAATGAAAGAGAAAATAGATTTGGAAAATTTTGAAATGGAAGATATAGTAGTTTTGAAAAAGAGAGAAAAAGTAAAATTGTGCTTAAAGGAGAAAGTTCTCACTGGCAATAGCGAAGAATTGAAAAAGGCCATGACCCGTTTTTTTTGCACCTGAAATATATATATACATATATACCTATATATAATATATATATATATATATATATATGCATATATTTATGTATTTATGTATTTATGAATGCATCGTACGAAATTTGTCTCAACAGTTGCATAATTATTCAATAAAAATGATCTTTCTTCATGTTATCAATTTCTTTCTCATGTTTTCATGTTTTTTTTTTCTTTTTTTTTTGTATTAGTGTTAGATAAATATCATTTTCGTTTATTATTATTATTATTATTATTATTATTATTATTATTATTATTATTATTATTATTATTATTAATATTCTTTTCGCCGTCATTGTTTTTTTTTTATTTTATTTTATTTTATTTTAATTTTAATTTTCTCTTTTTCTTTTTCTTTTTTTTTTTTTCTTCTCTTTAAAATTTAAATACGCGCGCACCTCTCTTTACAAAATCGCATTAATTAATCTCTCTTCTCACTAAAAGTTATTAAGCGTGTTTTTTTTCTTTTGTTTTTTTCTTCTTTTTTTTTTTCTTTAATTTTCTTTTCATTAACGTTTATAATAATATTTAATTTTTTTTTACGTGTATTTACTCTCTCTCTCTCTCTTTTTCTAGTTCTTTTTTATTATTGTTGTTTTTTTTTTTGGCTAAGAAGAAAAGCGCGAAAGAATATACATATATATATGTATATATATGTGTGTGTATGTGTATATATATCAGCGAATACGAAATATACCTCATTGGAGTTACATTTTCGTTGGACCACCTTTATTTTTATTTATTTATTAATTAATTGTTTGTTTTTTGTTGTCTTTCTTTTCTTTTTCTTCTTCTTCTTCTTTTTCTAATTATGTTTATTCGACTTTTTCTCATTCTATCTATTACTTTTTATTTTATGGTATTTTTTTTTTTCTTTTCTTTTCCTATCTCTGTCTTTTATTTTCTTTATTTTTGGTGTTCAGATTTTTTGGTTTTTTTTTTTTTTTAATTTATGAAGGAAGGGAAAGCACGACTTATATTTTTATCATTTATTTCCGATACTTCGACCAGCCTTAAAAAATTGCAGAATTCTTATTTATATATGTATGTATGAGTTTGTGTTGCATGTTTAACTTTTGTTTGTGATTTATGTTACGTAGTATTATTTATTGAGAAAAAGAAAATAAAAAATGAACGAGAAAATTTATAAAATTAATTCGTTATTTGCAAATTAATTTGTTATTTCTCTCTTATATTATTTTGCATAGTAATATTTAAATAAATAAATCATTTTACTCATGTCATCGAAATATTTATGCATAACATATTTTTCATTAATTTTGTTTTCGTTTACACGTCTATTATGATTCGTTTTTTAAAATTATTATTTCAATGATTCATTTTTGTATATAATTTTTCAACAAACTCAACATTTCATCTTTCTTATAAATTTTGTATGATTTAATGAATTTTTTTCCTTTTTTTTTTTCAATTCCCATAAAGTATATTTTCTTTTCAATTGATTATTTATTAATTCATTCGTTAAAATTCAATTGATCTATTTATTTATTATCTTTTATTTTGTTGATATCGTAATTGCACGACGTACAAAGTTAAAACACGCGATTAAGTATATACACTAAAAAACTTAAACTTCGTGCATGGTGTTGCTTATGGAAAAAAAATAAAAAATAAAAAAGAAGAAATGTTTTCTACATTTAATAAATCTTGATTTGTTTGAAAAATAAAACGAGGTTAATGAAGAGACAAGTTAGGAAGTTTTATCGCATGATTTACCAGGGGAACATCGAGTTAACCGTTTAGATTAATCTAGTTTTCCTATCTTCCTTTTAAGTTTCTACCTAACGTCAAGTAGTTTAACGAATTACTATGGAGACTTTATCTAAAGGGAACGCTCGAGTTGAAAAAGAATTGCAACACGTGTAAACTAGTCAAATTATCGTTTAGGTTAAGTTAGAACTTTGCCCGTCGTCGCCATGTCAGTTCTTTATGATTTCAATTCTCAGAAGTTTATGCAATTCGTGTCTTCTTATTATTTTTTTTTTGTTAACTTACGTCAATTATTATTTCAATATATTCAATGTAAGAACCAATTATTTCATTATTTATTTCTTTAATTTTTTTATTTTTTTTTTATTTTTAAAACGAATCATCGTAGTCAGAAAATTTTATTTTCAATTTACATAACGTGTAAAATCATAAATTATTATTATTTTTTTTTTTTAAACATTCAATTTTTGTATATTATCAATCGTTTGTAATTATCATGTGACTTATATTTATATATTTGTTTTTTTATATTAAAAAAATATGAGACTGTATTTTAAATGTATCGTGTATGGTTGTATATACGTGTATTGGTGTTTTATATTACATAATTCTACTGCATATGGCAATGTTTTTTTCTTTTTTTTAAACTTACAAATAAAAGAAATGAATAATACAAATCAAAAATTGCACATTTTTATTATTGATGTTCGAGAGGATATTTTTTATCAATAAAGAAGTCATTTTATGATTATATTATAAGAAATAAGAAATAATACAACAGGAGAATGTTTGATGTAAAATAAAAAAAAATACCAGTATGTATAATAATTTAAATAATATAAATAATAAAATATACTTATATATATATACACATAGTGAGAATTAATTTAATAAATATAATATTGACAACAATTAAGCGACATTTTACATAGAAATAAATATAATAATATTAAAATAAATATTATTCGAATGAAAACAAAAAGATAATTAATACATACAAAAAAATATATATATATATATATATATATATATATATATATAGAAGAAAGCGCAATGTTTGACTAGATATAATAAATAATATTTGAAATAAATAATTATCTAATTTATATTAATTATCTAATAATATATAAAATAAATAATAAATAATTAAATAATTAACTTAACATTAATGTCACGTGTTGACAATATTTCATTTGGTATTAAAAGAAATAAAAAAAAAAAATAATTTTCGTATGAACTATCGTTGACTTCCCTTGCTTAATTTTTACGTTTTTGTATTTTTTTTTTTTTTTTCATAATTCACATAATTCTTTTTTTTTTTTTTTCTTCTTACAGCCAAAGAAACGTCTTCGAATTTTAAATGCAATTTTGCATTGAAATTCTCTCGAAGATATTTTAAATAACACGGTGGTGGGTGCATTTCGTTTTCCTTTCATAGCCAGTTTTAAATATGTACGATAATTTAATAGATTTATGTTTACTTTTATTTTATTTTTATTTCATTTCTATTTAAAATTATATGTTTATCAATTATTTATTATTGCTTATCGAATTTATTGCTCTCTCTCTCATTCATCCCTAACGGTCGATTAAGAATTTGTTTTTCTTTCCTTAATATTCCTTTGTTTTATTTATTTCGTTTATTTATTTATTTAAATTTATTTTCATTTATTTTTATTTTTATTTAATTTAATTGAATTTTATTTGCCAGGACCAATAACGAGTCGAAGGAAGGAATAAAATATTTTCAATCGTACGTACGAACTTGTCAAATATTTTTTTTTTTTTTTCTTTGAAAATTATTGTTCCTTTTAATTTGACCGCACATCCGAAAAATCGTTTTATTCATTTTGTATTTTTTTTTTTTTTTACATTATTATTATTATTATTTCATTTTCTTTCGTAATTTATCTTCTACCTTCACACCATAAATGATCGAGAAAATATTAATTAATAATTTTTTTTTTTTTTAATTTTACTTATCGTACATACAATCAAATCCTTCACATTTTCTCGCGATGGTTTTGTTTCCATGAAAAAATNGTGGGCTTGACGTATGCGACGCGATTCGATTAATTATTACAATTATAATTATCATTATTATTATTATTATTATTATTAATATTATTATTATTAGTAATATTATTTTATTATTAAAAAAAAAAAATTATTCTCAAGACTATCGTCGCCAAATTTAGACGTGGGGCTAAAACAACGATCATCGATTGACTTTGAACAAATTTTTTCATGAATTTTCCTTTTCTCTTCTTTTTGTTTTTTTACTTTTTTTTGTATCTACCTTACACGTTTATTTTCTTTTATTTATTTATTTAGTTTTTTTTTTATTTTATTCATTTTTAGCCACAGGCCATAGCCACACCCTTTTTTTTTCTTTTTCTTTTACTCTTACTCTAACGAAATTCTAAGCGTTCTAATAGTTTGACAAAATTTTTCTCATTCATTTTTTTTCTCTTTTTAATTTTATTTAATTCATTTTAATATATTCTAATTTTCCATTCGTTGCTTCATGTTGTTTTTTTTTTTTAATCTCGTTATTCATTTTTCGTTGTTTACGTTATATTTTCATTAATCTTTTTGTCATTTTTATCTACTGAAAAATTAATTTAAAGTCAATCGATTGAAATCGTCGATTAATAATGGCGAGAAGAATTTCAAAACTTTGTCAAAAAAAAAAAAAACTTTAATTCTTTTTTTTTTTATTTGTAAATTGTAAAAAGATAAAACAAAAAAAGAAAGACAAAATTAAACGAAGATCTTTGATTATTTTTCATTTAATTTAATGTCCAATTTTTACGAGTAATCCGATCTAATTTTCTTTGTCGAATAAAATGGCGAGAGAGTGAGAAAAAAAATGGCGTCAAAAGCGTGCGCGTTTGTTTTATTTTTTCTTTTTTCTTTTTCATTTCACATAAGAAAAAAAAACTTACTAATATCATTATTCTTTTTTCGAAACGTTTTTATTTTTTTACGAAATTTATTCAATTATTTATTTATCAAACTCGTTCGCGTTCATGTTTTTTTTTTCCAATCCATTTCTTTTCACATCCTTTTTTTTTTTTTTTTAATAGAATCGAAATAAGAATCGGATTGGCAAAGAGATTTTTTGTCTTATTCAAGATTCGAGATTTAATCGAAGTGTTTGCCGTGAAAATGTGGGTCAACGAGTGAGCGAACCAAGCAAGTTGAGCTTTTGCGTGCTTGGCACGCGCATTAATTACGTCGCGCGTGGCACCCAAGCTTTCTTTTTAATAACGCCCCATTGTTTCCTTCTTTTTTTTTCCTCTTTTCCTTTCTCTTTTTTTGTCCCATTCTTACTTCTTCATCACACCCATCCATCCTTTTTCTCCATTAATTTTTTTCTTTGGTAATTCGTTGCCGATCAAATACCAAAAATAATTTCACCATTATTTCTCTCGTCATTTATGATTTATAAAATAATAAAAAAGAAAAAATACAAAAATATTAAACTGAAACAACATAATTAAATAACAATCGTTCGTGAAAATAAAAATGCTTGAATCGTGGTGTGAAGACAAAAATTCATTAATTTCTTTTCTTTTCTTTTTTTCTTTTTTTAAGTTATCCTTCTTTTGTCTTTTTTTTTTACCACGATAATAATTCTTTAACAAATTGTCTAGTTGATTATTTTAAATGACAAATCGTTGAAGTTTTATTTGCTAGATTCAATGCCACTCTATTCGAAATTATTTCTTCTTCTTCTTTATCATAATTTAATTTAATTACCCTTTTTTTTATTTATTTTCATTCACGTTCCATCGTTTTACTCGTAAAAACTGTTAAAATCACAAATCGTAAAATTTATTTGTAGAAAAATAAATTTTGGGAAAAATGCAACGAAGGTACCTGTAGTATTTGAAAAAAAAAAAAAAACAACAAATTCATTTCAAATTCTACTCGTCGACGAATAATCGATTCCAATATGATTTCAAATTGGACAATTTTGAACATTTCTCTTTTTTGATCTTCCTTTTTCATTTTTCTTCTTTTTTTTTTTTTTCAACGATACCAAAGCGAAAAATAATTTATGAATTATATGTATGCATATATATCGGAATGAATATATAAATATACATACATATATACATAAATACATTTATATATATGATTGAGTAATTTTGTAAAAGGGTGTGGCGGGACGATCAGTCGCTATTGCCGAAGCGAAATAATTATTTAATTAATAATAATAATAATATATAGCGGGTTTCGTTTAAACTTCGATGTTCGCCTATAAATGTATATAGTTCGTTGTTTCGAAACATTGCTTTTTTTGACCCCGTACGTGTCGTCATAGAGATTCATACTTTTTTATTTTATTTTATTTTTATTTTTATTTTATTTTTATTTTATTTTATTTTATTTTATTTTTTTTTTCGTTATTTTCGTTAATAATAATAATAATCATCCTTTTTTTTATATTACGATTTTTTTTTTCTTTTACATCATTTTCCTCGTTTTTTCCCTTTTTTTTTTCATTTTAATAATTGCCTCTATAAAATACGTGTATACCAACGTTACGCATCTATTTTATTTTATTTTTTTTATTATTATTATTATTTTCTTCGTGTTTAAGTTTAGTTTACTCTTTGTTAGTTTAGTATAGTTTTTAGGTTTTTTTTTTTTTTCTTTTAGTTTACTTTTAGTATTTAGTTATAATATATATATATTTTTTTTTTCTATATTCTTTCTCATTCTCTCTTTCTCTGTGTATTCTTTTTCTTTTTCCTTCTTTCTTGCCATTAAAATACAACACGCGTTAGATACGTGTGTGTAAATAATACGTTATGTGTACGTGTTCATGCTTAAGCGTATCATATATATACATACATATATATATATATATATATATATATATATATATACAAAGTCAATTCTAAAGATACGATTGTATCTTAATTTGCTATGCGTGTCGGATAGTAATAAGAAAAAATAAATAAATAAAAAAAAAAAAAGAAATATAATTCTTAATAAATATCGAATAAAGAAAATGTGTCACGCGTGTACTTGTATTAATCACACATACATATACATATATATAAATACTTTCGTTCCATTAACACGATTTCTTGTTCACGTAACAATAAAAACTAATAAATAAATAAATTACTAGTTAATAAATTGAATTAAAAAATAAAATAGTTGTCACAGTCAACTGTTATAAAGCACCCCCTACCTACCCTCATTTATTCATCAATGAATAAATAAATAAATAAATAAATAAATAAATAAAATAAAATAAATAAATAGTTAATAAATGTAATTAAAATATATATCACAAAGTGTGAGAACTCGAGCATCCTTCAACCAACCCTTCTCCTCTCTCCCCCAAAACCCTCGTTAATAAATATTTTCGTTCTATTCGCACGTTTTTGTTTCTCACGTAAAAAAAATAAAAAGCAAATGTGTCACACACGTGTGAAAACGCATGCGAAATGTATTTAGCCATTTATAAATACTTCTATGTTTCCATTCAAGTGATTTCTCTTTCGCGCGATAAAAAAAAAAAATATACATGTCATAACCTAAATTGTTATCGTTTCTAAAAAAGAAATTGCTTCTTTTTTTTCTTTTTTTTTCTTAATAATTCTTATTCGTGATTAAATAATAAGTATTACTGACCGATCAACACGAAATTCATAGATATAATCGTACCCTTATAAATTGCCACGTACTACTTTTCTCTCTCACTCTCTCTCTCTCTCTCTCTCACTCTTTCTTTCTTTCTTTCTTTCTTTCTCTCACTTTTTGTAAAATTGTATTTGCACGTTCGTGAGTTTGTGCATGCGCAAAGTACCGAAATCTTGTAACCAAAGAAGAAAAATATAATATATCATACAATTATAGAAAAAAAGGTATAGAACATACAATAATCTTTCATAGAAACGTGTAAATGGTTTGAAAATGAAAAAATCAAAACGAAAAATTAAAAAAAAAAAAAACAGCAACAAAAAAATAAAATTCGTAATCATCTATAAGCATTTATAATCACGAATCGAATTACATTTACTTGTTCGAATAATAATAATAAAAATAAAGATAATAATAATAATAATAATAATAATAATAATGGTAATACTATTACGCGAATGCGCAATAAAAAGAAAATACTGTAAACAATTATGTTATAATAAATGTATTCCGGTAATGCGCAGCATAATTGCTTCTTCAAATCGTTCTAATGTACGAATTTATAATACATATATATGTATATATATATATATACGTGTATCGTTGAGGTTCCATTTTATTTTAATCCGATCGATCTCAACTCAAATAATATATATATATATATATATAGAGAGAGAGACTTCTAAAAGTAGAACCCTGTATAAGGGTCGACCGAATAAATTTGAGAATCGTTTAAATTTTGAACAAAATTACAAATGAAAAAAATTGGTACGAATATTAATTAAATAATTTAATTAAATTTGTATATACAATTAAACGAATCGTTTATCGAATTAATTATCACGATGATTCATCGTCAAATGTTTCATACACATTTTACGAATTTTATTTTATTTTATTTTATTTTATTTTTAACATGCTAAAATTAATTTTTATTTTCTTCTTCGTAATTTTGCATAATTCAATATATTATTATTTAATTATTTCTTTCTTGAATAATATATTCGTTGTTTTTTTATTCTTTTTTTTTTTTTTAATAAATAAATTAAATGGAACCTACGATAAATGTAAATATAATTAATTCGTACTTCGACACGTTAATAGACGAGCCCTTCTTGACGATGATATTCTATTTTATTTTATTTTATTTTTTTTTTTTTAAATTATTCGAGAGTATACTTAAAAAATAAATTATCCTCCATGATTAAATTTCTATCGAGAAAATTCCTTTTCTATAATATAATTATAATAATAATAATAATTGTAGCATTAGTCAAAAGACCGTATATGTGTGTGTGTCTCTTGATAATTATTTTCTTTAGAGAGAGAAGAACAAAAAAAAAAAGAAAAAGTTTCTCTCGCGAATTTGAAATACGCGTCATCGTTGCTACCATCTTGTATTTTGAAAAAAAAAACAAAATAACCAAAGAAAAATTAATAAAAATTCAACACAAAACAAGAAATTATTTCTTATCGAGAGACGTATATATTATTTATATTATATTAATGTATATGGTGTTTTAATTCGAATCCCACCTTTTTGGGAATTCAAATTCATCTAATTGCTTTTTTTTTTTAGGTTATCTTCAGATAAATAGTGCCTTCGTTAACGAACTCGCGACTAGTATCGTACGCGCGCTAGTAAATATATATATATATATATTTATATATATGTAATGTAATATAATAATATATAATATCGTATAATGTTTAATTAGGTATAACCGACTAGAGTGACTAGAATGTAGTGTGGACGTCAATCGTTCGACGTATGTGTAATGTGTGTATATATAATGTATGTGTATAAGTATGTACTTATTCATGTACATTGTGTATATATATATAATACAATGTATGCGTGTAATATTGAATTATTACGTTTTGTTTGTTTTTTCTTCTTTTGTTCTCTTTGTTTCTTTTTATAGACTTAAACATTACTGGACGTTTTTATAAATGTTAGACATCATTGATCACCGACTATGTGTGTCATCATTCTCTTATCCATAACCTCTCTTACCGTCTTTTATATCATCCTCTTCAAACTGGCACTTTACTACTTAACATCTACGGGCAAACCTTATTTTTTTAAGATCGACCGATCTTTGGTGTATTCTCTCTCTCTCTCTCTCTCTCTCTCTCTCTTTCTATTTTTTATTTTCTTTCATTATTTATTGCTTTTTGTTTTTCTTCTTTACGTAGCTAATACGAGAAACCGCTAGCTTTCTCTGAGAGAGTTTGCAATGATGCAGCCATCGAGCCTGTTGAATTTCTCGTAACGCTGCTACAAGCCACGATTTGGGCTTTGTTGATGTTGCTGGTGTTGTTGTTGTTGTTGAGGTCCGTTGGTACAATGTTGGTGTTGTTGTTGTTGTTGTTGCTGTTGTTGCTGTTGAACGTCATCATCACGAATACAAGCAGACTCGAGATGTTTGTTGAGATATGATTTGAGTGCAAACGTTTTGTGACATCTCGAACACTCATAATTTTTATCAGCCGAATGTGTTTGCATGTGGGCACGTAAATTGGAACGATCGGCAAAAGCTTTGCCGCAATGTGCGCAACCATAAGGTTTCTCCCCGGTATGGCTACGTAGATGACCCTGAAGTAGCCAAGGTCTTGAGAACATTTTGCCGCAAACTCCACAACTGTGGGCGAGTTTGTGGGTTAACACGTGCATTGCCAGGGCCGGCATACTGACGTAAGCTTTACCGCAATGAATGCACTTCTTTGCCGATTGAGAATCTAAACTTCGATGGGTTTGCTTGTGACGGGATAAATTCGACGAGGTAGCGTATTGTTTGCCGCATTCGGTGCACGTGAACTTGGGCCTGTCCGGTTGAACGGCTTCCTTGTCAGGTACTACGGCACCGTTATTACTCCCACGACGTTTCGAACGACCATCGGATACGAAGAAGGCCTCGTAGGTGTAGGCGACCGTTTTGCTGGCTCCGTTAACGTTACTGTGGATTATTTTCCTTTCATTAAATTCTAATTAATTGTAGGTTATTTTTTTGTTTTTTGTTTTAAATCTAAATTCGAATAAATCATCGATTATTGTAACCATAATCAGTCTGGTATTATTTGTATCAAGAATTTATCATATTATAGACATTATGTGAAAAGTATCCTATTTTAAATGATTAGATTTATCACATTAACGGAATCAAAGGATTTAAATGAAAAATACATGAATACTTTGGCAGAGAATTATCAACGATATCGATGTTAATACGTAAAAATGAAAATAGGTCACTGTATATATATATAGTACAACGTGTTAAATCGGAATATAAGCTGAGAGTTTGGCAAAAAGGAAGAACATTATCTTAAAGATAAGATCACTCACCCGTCCCTTCCATTGCAATTTCCAGAAACGTTGCCTTCCGCGGTGGCAGGAGATTGAGGTTGTGGTGGCGCATGTTCTTGCTGACGAAGCTGAGCATTTTGAGATGTGGGTACTGGTACCAAAACGGAAACTGGTATTGGATGGGGCGACGGTGGTCTTTGTAATTGTTGCGTCGGTTGTTGTTGTTGCTGTTGTTGTTGTTGTTGTTGTTGAGGTGGTGGTGGTGGTGGTGGTGGTTGCGGGGGTGGTGTTGGTTGTTGCAATTGAACAACTGTGGCAACGTTGGGTTGCGTTTGAGTCGGTTGGGGTGCCGAAAGAGTATGAATAAAAACTGAATGAGTGGGTGCTGCTGGCGAAGCACTCAAATCAAGAATTGCCTGTGCCGCTGATAAATCTTCCTCGGCCGAAGTACGAATTTCAGTAGTTGGTTGAAGACTATAGGGCCGATAAATGTCCTTTTTCTTCGGTGGTAAGGATAATGCGGTACCGGTGCTGGTAAAACACATGGATAAGCTTTTTCTCGGTGGTAAATTGTGAGTTGTCGATGTAACGATAGGCGTTGGTGCTGGTTGCAAGGAAGCACCGTCGCTCGAGACAACTGGTTGTATATCCTGTGGGGGTGGGGAGGGTACCACTGGTTGTGCCAATTCTGCAGCTGATCGTAATGTTGCATATTTTGGCGGTTCTTCGTGACTTATCCATGCTTCGTGCGTATAACCTAAAAAATAATAATAACAATACGGGAAACAATTTACGATTAATATACCATTAAAATTCACCCCGTTCACATCATGTGGAAATGGAAATAAATCGAGGATTATATATATAATGAGTTTTTAATTGGTATTGAATCTTGGATATGTTTTTATGCTTTTGAAATAAAGACAAAGCTGCGTTACTCTATAACAAAACAAGATTTATATTTACAATATTTACAACATTTAAAGTCTTTATCTTATAATTAGCCTTTATCACTTTCTTTGTGGAAGATTTTTCTCACATTACCTATCCTCCCACTATTCCCTATCGTCATATATATCTACCGATGTCGCTAACTGTTACCTCCAGTATTATATATAATATAAATACTAAATTAATTATACTAAAGAAAAGCGCTTTAAAACTGACATGGTTTTCTTTATATATATATATATATAACACACATACGAAAATGGAAAAAAAGGTGATCGAGGATTAAAGGGAACGTTGATCCTAAGGTAAAGCGCAAGCGCGCAAAAACCTTTAAAGGTGTATCAAGTAAACGGTAAAGAGGGTGACATGAATATTTGAGCCACACTGAATCATTCTTCAACGGAGCAGCATTTCATTTCCTGCCTGTCGCATGCGCCAGCTGTTTCCTCCATGTGCTACCATTACCACCGGGTAATACCGAGGGACCTCAAAACGAGAGAAGGTGGAGGGCAGAGAAGAGAGAGAAGGGTGAAATATCGAGGAAACGTAGACATACTTGAATTAGGGTTTTGCAACTGGTAGTAGATAATGCAACGTGTAATTAGAAATATTTCTATCAATTTATTTTTCTTCTTTCTCTTTTCAATTAATCCCAAACCACATTTTTCTTAAGGATATTTTTTCATCGACAATTATCATTGAAAATTCTCTTCATCAATTCGAACTTATCAATTTGTGAATCACGATCAAAAAACCTACAACTACTTACGACTTTAGACGTCCTATCATTTGGCCCAAAGTGATCGATATTGTTAATACCACACAAGCATAAAAGGGTACGATAAATGAATGTACGTTCGTTCACGACGTAAAACCGCTCGTTAAGAGGGTTAAAACTTGATCGATCGATCGTTGTTGTCTTAATGATTGAGATTTTAAATCCGAAAAGTTTTTATCGCAACCAAAAACAAAAAAAAACCAACAGGTAAAATGGCACAAGTTTTTTTCCTAAGCGATAAAAAAGAAAGATTTTACGGAAAAAGAGAAAGATAAGGAAGAAAGATATAAAGAGAAAGAGAGAAAGAGAGAGAGAGAGAGAGAGAACCATAAAAGAGAAGGCAAACAACAAGCAAAAAATATCGCAAAAAAGGGATGACTCGTCTGGATGAGGGTTAGCAGTGGTAGTAAAAAAGAAGAGGAAGAAAAATAAGGGGGTGTGGGGTGGGGGTGGGTTATGTGGGTGGTAAAGGATGTATCGGCACGCGCATATCGGCACGACGAGTTCTTCGGAAGGCACACGATAGCAATAAATCAGAAAAGTGTGTTGCCGATCGATCAGCGACCGCGCATCTATTATTGGTTGGAATAAAAGGAAGTCAATATCCAGAGAAGAAGACAGTGGGCTGTGTCTGGAAGTACCTACGTTTCATCAACGAGCTTGCAAAAAAAGAATAAGAGAGGGAGAGAGAAAGAAATAGAATGAAACGGTAAAAGAATAAGAGAGAGAGAGAGAGAGATAGAAGATATGTTGAAGAGAGTATGAAAGAAAGAGAGGGCAAAAATGAGATAGAAAGAGATAGAAGATATTTTGAAGAGAGTCAAAGAGAGAAAAAGAAAGTAAGAGAGAGAGAGAGAGAGAGAGAGAGAGTAAGAAAGAAAGAATGGGTAAAAGTGTGTGTGAGAGAGAGAGAGAGAAGTAGAATGAGAGAAGAATAAGTATGGGGATGAGGAGGAGGTGGAGGAGGAGGAAAGGGGGGTTAGGTGAGAACAACGGTAAAGAGCGGGGGATATGAAATTGAGGAGAAGGGGTAGAAAAGGGGTGAGTTTGAGAGAGAGAGAGAGAGAGAGAGAGAGAGAGAGTGAGAGAAGAATACAGAAGCCGAGGGAAGCAGAGAAAGGGACGGAATCGATAATATCGGATGAACACTTTCTTGCGCACCGGTTCTGTTCACTTGAGTTTATCCAAACGATGGAGATTCGATTTTATTTTTTCTTTATTTGTCTTTTTGAATGAGTAACATAAAAATGAAGAAGAGAAGAAGAGGATAGGTAGTAGATAGGTCGAAAATTAGAAAGGAGTATTCCTTTTTTTTCTTTTTTTTTGTAGAAGTGTAGAATGCTCCGGTCAAATTTCAAGTAACAGAACACTAGTGAAATAAAAGTGAATGTTTGCAGTTATTATCAATGATCCATAGAACCCACGTGAGATTTTTATCGCGTTAGACAGTAATTGAAGTTTGAAAAAGAAAGTTTTCTCCTGGGGATTTCTGATAAAAAGTTTTTTTCTTTTTTTTTCTTCTCAAGTAGGGGAAAATTGGACGATGATTATTTTAAGGGTAATAATTGATTTGTCTTGAAGGTATGACTCTGGTAATGCAATAATTGAAATAATTTTTATCTCGATTTGATACAAATGTAATTAGAAAATGTTGATGGAATTTAAAAAAAAAATAAATAAAATTGATTAAATTGGGTTACATTTTGATACCACGTATACGTGAATGGTTTTTTATTTAGTAATTTTAAATAACACGAATTAACTGTGTTCTGAATAAATTTCACGGAGTTACAATATATTTCAAGGAAAATTGAATAAACAAACGTCATGATTCGTTTATTAAAATTTGACACGTAGTTTAAATTGAAATATAAATTCATCTCGCAACAAGTTGTTTCTCTCGCGATGTGTGTTTCCTCGTTATTGTAAATATTCAAGAAAAACACATGAAAATGAAGGTTATCGATTGTTTGTTAAAATTTATGGTTACTTGAATTCATCATAGAAAATGTGTAAACGATTGTTTGAACTATTCTTAAATTATCCTGGCTCATGATAAAATTTAAAGATCAAAGATTGTAAACACTTTCGATATAAAATTCAGTGCAAACACTAAGAAAGAACTTCTTCAACAGCTTAGAATCGAAAAATCTACAATTCTTGTAATCTCACATGCAACACGAACAATCCAAAAGGTAGGAAAATAATTGTTCAATGAAATGGCCACAAATTTCATTGCCTAGTTGGCGAGGCAAAACAATGAAGACATTAAAGTGACGTATTACGGTTGAAAATAAGAACAGGATTTATTTTGAAATGATCATGGCTGAATTTCGATCAGTTAGCTAACATCAAACCCACAATGAAATATCCACGGACCCAAAGATTTGTTTTGTTTTTGCTGAGATGTGACAGGCAGGGGTGTATTACGAGATGTTGAATTTGATTGAAATAATCAATGTTTAACGTTATCGTAATCAATTAGAACATTCTAATAACAATTTGATGGAAAAGCGACCATCTGTTGCATCAAATCAACGAAAAGTGATTCTTCAACACGACGATGCTCGGTTTCACGTTGCTTTTGATGTAAAACAAAAGCTGTTGGAACTCATATGGGATGTTTACTCATATTCAGCGTATTCACCGGACTTGGGTCCGTCGGATTATCATCTATTCCGTTTAATGCAACACGATCTGAAGGATACACGTTTCGCAAACTACGAAGAAGTTTAAAAATTGGTTGCTGAATGGGTCAACTCGAAAAAGAAGCGTGGAATCCAATTGCTATCATAAAAATGGGAAATACTTTGATTAATGTATTTGTTCATTTTGTTATAGAAATAAATAAAACGATATCGATGTAATCATTAGAAGTAATTATTGACGATAGTTTACAGTGTTTTTGGATAGAATAAAATGAAATTATGAAAACCCCTACGAAATATGTGTCAGTGTTATGAACGTAGATATACATAAACAATTTCGCAAACTATTTTTCATATTATAATTTAGATAAAATAAAACATGATTACGTAATATTAGTTCAAATCAATTTAAACTTTAATTATTAATCCTTAAAATTGCACAATCAAATAAATCAAACCATTCCTTAGCCTTAATTGCAAACACCTGATGAATCATCCAAGATTATCAAAATGAAATAGATATTGAAAACAACAAAATAAAGCAAACAAAAATAATTTAAAAAAATATGACAAAAATCAAAGGAATACGTATATAGTTACATAAAAAAAAAAAAAAATCTCTCAAGATAATCTTTTATTGGGATAACTCGGAAACGGGTGTGTCTCCCCACGTTGAATGACTATGCGTTCGTGTTAGTGCGACGCATGTCCAGAATTTCGTCGAATCATCCTTGACGACGATCGAGAACTATCCACGATCCACGAGCAACCCCACATTCCTTCGATATAGCACGCTAATAATGACCTTCTTCTTATATTGTTATGTATTCAATTTATTGTTAAAGATGTATCTATAGTTAAATGTAAATTAACAAAATAGAACAGAAATTGTGAAAGAAAAAGAGAAATAAATAGAACTAGGATGAGAAAAAGAGTATGAGAGAGAAAGAGAGAGAGAGAGAGAATGAAAGTGGTGGGGGTGGTAGGAGGGGGAAGGGGAAACATTACATGGAAGAGAATCACGCCATTGTTACGACAGTTTCTGTCCACTACTGCAATCTTTCTATAGCATGCACAACCACCCCAGCGGGCGTGTCACGTACAGTCTCTCTCTTCTCTTCTCTTCTCTTCTCTTCGTTCTAACAATCCACGAATTTCAAAGTTCTTTTTTTCGAGAGAGAGAGAGAAAAAGAAAGAGAAAGGTTGAATAGAAGAAGAAAATAATAAAGAAAAAAATGAGGAAAAAAAATGAGTGAAAATGAACACAAAGAAAGGGGTTGGGGGGGTGGGTCCAGCACAAACGAATATTTTTCCAGCCATAATCTCAAATGATAAGTCGAATAAAAAGAAAAAGAAAAAGGATAAGGAAAAAAAAATATAGAAACGTGTGGGCGTGGCATTGATAAAGATGTAAAAAGAAAAAAAAAGTAGTAGTAGAGAAGAGGATAGAAAGATAAAATAAATGGTATAGAAGGGAAATAATAGATTAGGAGATATTTTTGAATGATTTGTGCTTTTTGTGCATAGCTTGGTAAAAGAATATCGATTGGTATAACAAAGGTATATAACATATAGCATAGCATAAACCGTAGAAGCGGTTAAGAGAGACTGAAAAGCGATCGAAATTACGTAACAGGCGGTCGAGCTCGTCGAACAACTTTAACCAAATAGATGATAACAATGCTTGGTTCTATTTGAAAACCTCTGTCCAATCTCTGTTTAAACTATCTTTAAACTACTTTACTCTTCTTTTTTTTTTATTCATTAACGTGAAACACTTGACAGATTATTTTCTCAGTCTTTTTTGATTGGAATTTCAATTGTTTATTTGGTTGAAATTTTGTTTAGAAAATAAATCATTGATTGAATGATTAATATGATAAATCATGAAATTAGACTCACCGTGATAATAAAGTGCACCAGAAGCATTCAAAGGTGGTGGACTTGGCGCGGTAGCACCAGCAGTAGGACTGTGCGGACCCCAACAGGTTTGCTGATGATCGACGACCTGCCTGTTATCGGTATCCCCAACGACGTCGATCTCCTCATCTTCAGGCTCATGATGATGCCTGTGATGTTTCTTGTCCATGACCAAATTGGAATTTGTTGTTCTTTGAAGATCATGTTCGTTGTTGATATTATTATTAACGTGTTCCTGTTCAATACCGATCGATCCGTTTTGTTCATGTTGTTGTTGTTGCTGTTGTTGTTGTTGTTGAGGATCATCGAGCCGATCTGGCCAGGGATAAGCCTTCCATTTCTTGGCCATGAGGCAACGCGGCATATTGAGAAGGCGGCAGCTCAAGCCCACGAGGTTTCTTGTTATTACGAATAATCTTGTAATAATTTATGATCCAATTTCTTCTTGTCAAAATGAAGAATAAGAAGAAGAAGAAGGAGAAAATTACGAGGAAGAGAATAAATAATAAAATGATTATTATGCGTGGAATATTCCCAACACCGGCGGCACCCAACGTAACACCCACAATAAACGCAACACCTCTTGATGCACCCGCGAAAACGCTCGACGACGACA
Source organism: Polistes dominula (assembly GCF_001465965.1). Next base: position 1,867 of record NW_015148979.1, on the reverse strand, counting down.
ATCACGGTGACGACGGCACCGTCTTCAGGAACGTCCCAGCACAATTCGTCGTCGACGTCGTCGTAACGGCGCCGACGTCTCCGTCGCGGCCTTCCGTCGCTCACTGGTGTCGTCGTAGGACAAGGAGGACCACCTTCGTAACCGTACTTCTTTCTTTTCTTTCCTTTGTCCTCTTTGTCGTCGTCGAGCTCCTCGCGGATGCGGATGACGGCGGATCGGGCCTTCCTCAAAGCTCCCGGCCACACCGGCTTCGTCTTTTCTGCCTGACGCTGGTGGAAGATCTGCAGCCTCGTCATGGGCACGGCGAGGGCAGCTCCTTAACCGGATGCACCGCCACCATGCCAGCCCAAACTCTAGCTCAAGCTCGTTCCCTCTCACTCTCTAATATTTCACCCCCTCTCTCTCTCTCTCTCTCTCTTACCCTATTTATCTCCAACACCCTCTTTCTCGTGCCCCCGCCCTTTCGGAAAACTACTATCCGAATGTTTAACTAAATCGTTACAATACTTTATATATCATCGTCCCTGATTAACACCAATCCCAGTTATCCATTCTAACTTTTCTTCTGTCCTTTCCTTCCTTCCTTCCTTCCTTCTTTCCTTCGTTTCAACTTGCTTTTGCTATTGCTTGTGCTTTTGGTGACGTACTCCGTCACACGCGCAATGACAGTGTGGGGTGGCTTCGAATATGACGACGACGAAGACGGGGTGCGACTGTTGGTCTGCCACTGCGCCCCTACCAGATACACCCCTCCACCACCAGAGCTCACGCTTTTTATTCACGTCCTTCTTCTTCTTCCTCTTTTGCTACTACTACTACTACTACTACTCTTCCACCCTTCTTCTTCTTCTTCTTCTCCTTACACCGAAACACGCGAACAACGTTTACTCTCCTTCTCGCAATAAGAGTGAAAGAAGAAGAGACGACTAGTACGGCACCCCTGTCGTCCCTCCGTTGCGGCTGCTATCAAGTCGAGAACGTTGGGAGAGGGCGCCACCATCGTCCCTGTTCTATCGTTACTGCTGATACTACTACTACTAATACCTGGTGGTGGTTGTTAGGGGTAATGGTGGTAGTGGTACCATCACCACACAGTGGTAGTGGAGGAGGTAGTGGTGTTGCTGCTGCTACTGCTGCTACTGCTGCTGCTGCTGCTGATCCATGCTAGAAAGAAAGAAAGACAGAATGATAGAGAGAGAGAGAGAGTAAGAGGAAAGGAGGGTAAAGAGAAAGAGAAAGAGCTTGTCTGCGCAACCCCTCGAGGGTGCCACGATATGGTAGTGCTCTTCGATTCCTGCAACAAGCACGAGGGCTAGCACGACGACGCAACCCAGAAGCCCGTTTGCGTGTATACCTCTCTCTCTCTCTCTCTCTCTCTTTCTATGTATGCTGAATATAACTCGTGCTAGTGAGAGCCGGCACGCTTCCACGCCAGAAAGAAAAGGACAGAGAGAGAGAGAGAGAGAGAGAGAGAGAGAGAGAAAGGAAAAAAAAATGAAAACAGGAACTATCCTCGTGTGTGCCATCACTGGCGTAAAGAGTTCTTCATGCGACTCATGCGAATACCTTAACTCTTTTATTTATCTGTCTCTCTTTTTCTCTTTCTCTTTTTTTTGTTTGATCTTCAACCAGGAGATTCGTGTAACACGCAGTTGGATCAAATAAAAAAGACAAAAAACAATTTTAATCGAGGGATCGCTCTGATCATGTCATTTGTATTGTATACACACTTATTTACATACTTACATCCAATCTAGATAAAGATTTATTTTTTTTGTTCCTTTTGAAATATTAAACGAAAGGTGAGATTGAGGTTCTCGAAGGCCACCGAACTCTCTCTCTCTCTCTCTCTCTCTCTCTCTCTCTC
>NW_015148978.1:3579266-3621605 GCF_001465965.1 Polistes dominula | reverse complement strand
GTTTCCAAAATTATTATTTATCTTATATTGACTTTGATGATTAGCCATATTTAATGTCAATAAATAAAATTTGTAAATTTTCAAACAATATCAATGGTAATAAAATAATAACTTCCTTTACGATGACTTGATATCTYCCAACAGTTTACTGAAGGTATAACTGAAATTGTTTTCAAATATAACATCGCTTTTCAATTGTTCAATATAACACCTTTTCGGATTGGTCAATGCTAAACTTATTTTCAAATGATAGTGTTCTTTTTTTCTAAGATTCCACCAATCAAAAAGAGTATTGCTTGTGATGGTATTTAACGCCACCTATCTCAGAAGCGTCGYAACAAACTCGAAAAAAATTTGGCGCCAATGCATTTCATGCTAATCGTGTATAAAATTTTTAATGTATACGTGGTTGTAATTACATACATAGATAACATCTTAACAAATATTGTTATTTACTCAGTGTCGTGTGAAATTATTGTCTTCAATATTAATTGTACGTATTTATTTATAAGGTTTTATGAAAATTCATTGTGCATGTTACAAAAAGTCTGTAATTATTAAGAAATTATCACAAATAACCTAATCGTCGAGTTTGTAATTAGATATAGGGAAGAAAGGTACACATTTTTTAAATTAATTAATTCGAAATAGATAGATTAGGTKTTAAAAATTATCGGATTAAAAGAAAAAAATTCGTTTATTTGGATCTGTGRTGCTTTGTTTTGCGATGAATATGTAGAAATGGGGGATTGTGATGAGAATTGCAGGAGATATTTTAGTCGAGTGCAATTCCAGTGTRATCGAACGTTGGTATTAGAGGTATTGGCGTTGCTTCCAAAACAACAAATGTTTAATGCTCTTGTTTCGCCCAGCTTATTGGAGTATCAATGTATTCTTTTTAGAATATCAAGATATTGTGCGTAATAAAGTGTTTTGTTAAATATAGATTTGTGTATATGTCGTATACACGACCGTGAATAAATTGTCGATTAAATTTATTGCAACTATCTAGAACCCTAGAAATTATTATCGCATTACTAGTATGAGCAAAATTTTCTTGCTGAACAAGTTGTACTACATACAATTTTCTTTTCTTTTAGGGCTTCAAAACACGCTACGAGGGCTTTAAGCGATGATTCAATTTCGATAACGCCTTTGTAAACAAGTGAAAAGATATGGCTACGGTAACGCAATCTTTTCCGAAGATTCTTAAAATGCTACGAGAGTCTAGTAGCAACAAGGAAAAGAAAGATGCTTTAACCTATATTCGCAGGTAATATATGTCAAATTTTTCTACTTTTATTTTATTAATTTTATTATAATTATTTAAGATTTATATATTTATTTGAATCATTTTGGGTACACATTTGAATAATTAAGGAGTACACTTTTTTTATTTTATTTTTACTTAATTTTCATTTTTAGCAATCTCAAAAAGTTAGAATCTTCAAATAATATTAAAGAAGAACAATATAAGGATCTCTGCAAATTAGTCGTAGATGCTTCTACAAGCAAAGATCAAAATATACAACATGAGGCATATGATACGCTTACTTGTATCGTGCAAAATTTGAGGAATCACAAATTAAATTTATTTGAATCGTTGCAACATATAAATAGGAAGGACAGGTTTGATTATTTCTTTTTTTATTAAATCAATGGGATCTACTTTTTCTATTTCATATTCATTAACTTAATATGTTATTCTTATACGTTTTATGATTTTAGATTAAAAATTCTTAAATTACTAGATGTGGTGGATGATATAGCTATATTGATAGCTGCTAATGATAAGTCAATTGTTAATTTATTAAACGATTGTCTGCAAACTGTACAGCCTGCCACAATGAATTGGCTTTTACCAACAGCATGTACAGAAAATTTACATAAATTAACCGAAGTAGAAAACAAAGTATTATCCAATAATCAGAAGATCGAAGAAGAGATGATTAATTATAGTCTTAATTTGTTGAGAAGACTATACAAAGTAGCTGCTGAGATGGCTGATAATACTAAAATACAGAGGGTATATCGATCAAATATTCTATTTTTATTGAAATATATTTCATTTAAATATTCTATATTAATTTATATTTATTATTGATACAGTTCGATCAAATACTAATGGAGAAAGTTATATTATTAGCTTATATGGGTCATAAGCGACAGCGTACTCCTGCTTTAAAACTATTACAGCAAGCAATCACAACTAATCTGGCCACACATGTTCGTAATGATTTACCAGATGTTTGRTCACAATTTAAGACAGATTTGCAATCTATATATTGCAAACGAATGCAGCTTTTAGTATCGGTATCTGAAATTGACTGGGCTCTTCAATGAAATGTCAGTGTTCAATTGCTTGGTACCGATCTTCACCGTGGTGCAAGCTTGATAAATAACTTACTCAGTGTTGAGGAAAAAGCCTTCAAATCTTCTGATGCTGTTATACGGAGGTTTGATATATATAGATTGTTGATGTTATCGATAAATAATGTCTTTTTTAAATAATATATTTATTGTTTTTTTAGGCAAGCTTTCCTTTCATGGAAATTGTTGATTGACAATTTTGCTTTAGATCCTCAAGAGCTTGGAACTTCAAGAAGAATAAAATTGTTGTGTATACCATTAAATGCAAAAAATAGTAAGACTGAATTAATAGCTCTCACTAAACTGGATGTTTGGTGGCATTTGATTATTAAACTTCATAAAAATATTGGCAAATTCGTTGAACCCGTGTTAAAGCAATTTTTGAACTTTTGCTTTGGTCCACTTGGAGATACACCATTACTTTCATCTAAATGCGATGTTGCCTCGCCTGGCAAGAGATTTTTTAAAACAAAATTAGTTGCCTTAGATGCTTTATCTCAGCTTCTTGTCGCGAAACAAGAAAATCATATGCTTTATACACCAATTTTAGAAGAAATGCTTCCAAATTGTATATGTGGTACAATTTTTCAACAATGTTTTAAGAGTATCATACACAGTGTTGGAGAAGCCATACTTATTTTAAGCCAAATTAATGATAAAGAAATGAAAAATCGATACCAAGTAGGAAAACTTTTATGGTCGAATTTAGTTAATTATGCTCAAGAATCGAAGACAGAAATAAAGGTAAGAAGCAAATATATCAATTATATATTTTTTTTCCTGCACACATATCTACAGTTAAATATAATTTTCAGGATCTCGTTTATAAAGACATTTTATTAATAATAAATGAATTGGTAAATCATATTGCTGATAAGCCAATGATCCTGGATTTAATTCTTGATGTTATCGTTATTGATTTACCTAATTTTAATAAGGATATTCAAATCCACAGAGAAATGATATTGGACTTATTGTTTAAACTTTTATCTACACCAATTTTGCCAAAAATTAAGAAGTTAGTATTGTTTATATACATTGGTTATTTTAAAATAATATACATATTATTTTAAGATAGATTGACTTTATTATGGCATTTAATTTAAAGGAATCATCGCAAAGGACTTAATTGTTTATTATGGGAGTGTGCTAAGTCAAAAATAGGAAATGAGTATAGCTCCAATATATTGGATTTCTTGAGACAAGTTTTAGAAAAATTAATAGAGATTAATGTAGAAGATAAATCCACGTGAGTTAATTAAATTTTGATTAGAAAACGAATAAACATTATATTTATATCATTTATTTGTTCAGAACTATTATACCTGAAATATGGTGCATCATAGCAGAAATATTAATAAAGTATATGGAAGATACAGGCAAAATCAATGAAGGCAATGCCGCCCAGCATAATTTTAAGACTACAGAATATGTTTTAAAATTTCCATTTAAGCAAATATTATCAAAGGATTTAAAAGAGGTTTTTATATTTATATATAATTACACATACATTAAATAATATTATAAACTTAGTAAATTAATAAATACATTTAACACGATTTATTAATAGATTCTAGAAATTAGTGAGATTTGGAAAAAATTATACAAGCAATTCGATTTACAAGGAGATTTAATTGTCACAGTAAAATCTAATGAAATACTATTAAATACCATAAAAATGATGCAGAGTTGTTTAAATAAGGATAAGGACTGTAGCATTTTTATATCTTACTGTTTGGACATATTATTAAGTAATATAAATTACAATGATTTACTAGGTATGGTAATATGGATCTCTATAATAATTTTAAAAAGATCTATTTATCCCGTGATATTTATATCTATTAAATTTATTTTTAGCTCGAAATGAAATAACATGTATCATGGAATATTTAATAGATCTCATTAAAACTCATCTCAATAATTCACAATTTACTAATTGTGATATTGTCTTGAAAGCATTATCTGCAGTGCTTATTACTGTATATGGTTATGATAAAAAAAAGGCAATATTATGTTTGCAATATTTGAGATCAGTAATTGAAATTGTGTTTATATCTTCAGCGGGAATATCATTGAAAGAAGTATAATAATTAAATAAGTGAATTTTATTCGATACTTTATTTCAATGTTTATCGATAATAATAAGATTTATTTATTTGTAGAGTGGAGGTTTATGGGAGACAATACTTATCATTATTAAAGGTCTCGATAGAAGCTATAGATCAGAATTTTTGTTGTTATTTAAAGAAGTTATAATCAAATCTGTAAATCACTCTAATATGGAAATAGCAACGCATACATTATCATTTTTGCAAGACGAAAATAATTTCGATGACAAAGGAAAAAGCATAATTCAAGAGATACATAATAGAATAAAACCAGATCAACTGCTATTTAAGTTAAATGATGAGAAAAATAAATTAGAAGATAAAGAGAAATCTGTGAAACAATTTAAGATGGCAGGCAGCTTTTTAAATAGAAAATCTCCAAGTTCTAAGGTGGCATTTACCAGTGTACAGAAAGAAAAAGACGAAAAAAGAGTATCGTTGCCTAATCCAGAAACACAGGTAGATATTTTTTTTATATACATATATATATATGTACATATATATTAACATGTATATATACATATACAGGGTGTTAATTTATCAAGTACGCATGCATTCGATTCAGTTTCAGTTCAACAAATTTAATTACTTTATTTTTGTGCTTCTTAATATGTTTATAAAACATTTTTAGTATGATATTTCTAGTATCGGTTCTACTCTTATGCTTATCGAACAAGGCTTTTAGTTTTTAGGCTTATAAATTCAGTCAAGTGCATACGTATTTGATAAATTTTCAAATTTGTCAAGTACATATAAACAAATTTTCTTATACATTATTTATTTAGTTTTTTTTATGTAGAATCACTAATTGTTCACTTGTATTACCAGTTACACGATACCTTGTATATAAATATCGAAAAACAAATTGTTTATGTTCTATACTTGTTCTCTTAGGAATACGTTTATATTAAAACAGACGTAAAATACGATGTTAATCGTTTGACCGAGCATCAAAAAGAAATGTTAAAAAAGAAAAGAGTGGATATCCCTGCATTGTATAATGATCTTTCACAATCAACTTCACAAAGTAGTCAGAATTTACAAGAATGGTTTGATAAAAGAGTTAAACATATTAATGAGGTTGATCATGTACAGAACACTAGAAAAGATGATACTGTGACAGAAGAAAATATTGATCATGATGCTAACAAAGAAAACACCATTGACTCCACAGTAACGGAATATAAAGTCGCTGATAAAACAGACGCTATTAGTAGTACTGATCTGAAAACAGTACAACAGAGTGTTTCACCAGTACAATCTACAAGTCTAGTAAATGAAAATAGTACATCTGATGATTTATTTAAAGAACAGGCTAATACGACATCCGAGACCTCTGGACTTGACAAATTGGAAATATCGTGCAGTAATGATAGCCAAGAAATATATACTCACGACGAAGGTTCTGTTGCAAAACGATTGGATTTCGAATCTCGAGAAGAATTTCCAGATAACAAAGAATCTGAACAGAGATTGTCTCCATCGATATTAGAAAATGGTAAACGACGTAACCGTAATAGTACAACGAAGGCAGATATCAATGAACTCAATTTTGATAAAACCACAGGTATTCAGGCTGAAAAAAGCGAATCTAAAATAATAAGAAGATTGAGAACGAAATCAATTATAACCAAACAAAAAAGAGGTATAAAACGTAAATATGCTTCAGATAGTGATTCTGATGAACTAATTTGCCAACGAAGAAGAAAAAAATATGTTTCTGAAATTCCTAGTGATACTGACAGTGTAAAATCCTTAGAAAGTGAAAATTTGGATGAATCAAAAGAAGAACAATTGAGCCAACGTACAAAAAACGAGATGTCGAGGCTAAAAATAAATATGGTATTTTACAGTGCATTAACAAATCGACGAAGATCTAAAACAGAAAAGGTACTAGAATTTGATGGCGAAACTAAAACTGTACGGAAAAGTCCAGACTCAAAGAATAGCGATGAAACTAAGTCAAGTGTATGCGGTCAATCTACATTTAAAAAGAAAAGTAAGAAAAGTCTTAAATTTGAGGGAAATAAAAGTGAAGAATTAAATATGATTGATTCAACGAAGAATTCTTCAGAAAAGGAAACTAATAAATTAGATATCACCGAAGGTTCTAGATCTGATGAAAGTACAAACGTATTGTCTGAAGTAACAGGTAGTGTCAATGTTGATATTCAAAATGAAACCACAGATAAAGATATTTCGCCGAATGTTGACAAAATTAAGAAAAAAGAAATGAAAGAAAGCAGCATGAATAGAAATGAAAATGAAAAGACTAAAGACTGTATAATTAAAGATGAAGCACTATCATGTCCAGAAGATGGAATAGAGGATATCATACAAAATTCACAAGAAGAAAACACAAAATCAAAATTAGAAGGAAAATACAATGATAAAAAATGTTTCATTAAAATTAATAAAATTGATAACATCATAAGTGCTTCGGGAATGAAATCTTCTAATAAAGATAGTGTTTTGACAGAATCTACCCCAGTAAAGAAAAGTACAAAAGAAATGCCCCATGTGCCTAGAAAAATTTCAGAAGATAATACTAAAATTGACGGGACATCAAACATAGAAGATAATACTACTGAAATTGTTGTAAATGCTTCTTCGGATCATGAAATTAGTTGCATTCAACATGAAGATGAAAAGAAAACAGTTTTAGAAGCATCGCAAGTAAATAATTCACCTACAAATAAATTGTCTACGGTAGTTGTATCATCACCTACAACTAATATTAATCGACTTTTAAAGTTAAAAACTTATCCAAATAAAGGTGGTCGCGCTGCTCATATGTTGGGTTTAGTTACAAAACAAATAATAACGGAAAGTAATAGTCAATCTGTAAAAACGGACGAGGATATAATGATGGTAAAGAAGATTAAACTCAATAAAGATGGAGAAAACGAGGCGCAGATAGGAAAGAAAGATAAAACAGCGACATTTAAAGATAATGATAAAATTGTTGGTCCATGTAGCAGTCGTCAAGAAAAAATATTTAATAACATGAAATCTGGGGAATATCCTTTTCCATCATCTTCGCCGGTACCATTGTTTAGTACTTTAAAAAATAACGGAGAAAAAATTTCTCCTAATGTGGATAAATCAATACCTGATTACATGCTAATTAGTTTGGATAATGTAAATGAAGAAGGAAATGACGGAAGTTTATCGCCTTCTCAAAAGAAGTCAGAGTTACCTATGTTGGAATGGTCCAATGCAAATCCTCCATCATTAACTGCATCACCTAGCGCAAGTATTCTGAAACGTAAATGTTTTAATTTAACAGAAAGTGATTTAGAAAATACAACACCAAGCAAGGTACTTTTTGTTTGTTTTATATATTTATGTATATATTTCTGTAGTTTAAGTTAATAAGTAATTTGTTTGTTTGTTTTTTTTCTTTTTTATAGAGGAAACGAGTAAGTTTTGCGGATCCTCTAGTTTCCAAACAGATGGGTTATGAGATAGTAATAACTGAAAATCCCGATAAACCAAATAAATTATCTTCTCGCATTGTATTGATTCGTAAGAATTCGCCGTTACGAGCGAAACAAACAAAACTTAAATTCCTTCCAACAGATTCAGATAAAGAGGATAAGGACATTGAAATGCAACAAGATAACGGATGTGAAGTTGACTTACAATGTGAAAGGGAAAACGTATTATCAACAAAAATGGCGGAGGAAATGGAATCTACTGAAAGTATGGTCATAGATGATCATACTACCTGTAGTATTTCCGAGGATATGAACGAGAATTCAGATACAAAATTATACACTACAGTTTCACTTAATAATTTGTCCGAAGAATTAGAAATGTTAGGCAATAAATCTAGTCCTAAAGAGACATCGTTGCTTTCATCGTCGCTTTCATCATCGGTTGAAAATGGTAAAGTATTCCAATCCCAAGAATCTGAAACTCAACAAGATATGTTTGGCAGTATAGATGTCAAAAACAATATAAAACAGTCAGAAAATAAGGATAAAGATGTGAATAATATAAATGATTCAGTAAATTTTTCTCAATTAAGCATTATAACTAATGAAGACATTTTGGAAGATACAGTAGATGTGGGAAATATTACTAGTTTTAATACTACAACAAATTTGGATGAAATATGTTGCACTAAATCTTTACAAACAACTAGTACACAAAAATTAGAAAATATTACAGATCATGATACTTTAACCGTAACTGATTCAATTTTTGGAAGCTTATCTCCAAGTCAAGCAAGTGAATCTAGCGTAACATATTCTGATCCAGAATTATTAGATGATACAAAGGCATTTTATGGAGAATTGGTGTCATGTCAGGATCCTATAAATTCTTTAACATCATACTTGACTTATCGATCGTGGACAAAACAATTGAATACTTATTTAACAAGTAGAAATATAATCACTATTGGCGATTTTGCACAGTTGACCGCGCGTGAAATAAATAGAATGCCTATAAAGAATCATATAAATAAAATTAAATTTGTTAAACAAGTTTTGGATCATTATATTAACAAAAGTTTATCGAAAGAAAACTCCGTAAAAGGTTTAGAACTGAATTATGATCTTTCGCCTATTAGTAATGACATTGAATCAACAACTCGTTATTTGCAAAATAAAGAATGTGAAGTATTGAAGCAAACAGAATCTATTACAAATACAAAAGTAAATCCATCTATTACAGAACCAAGCGATATTAACGTTTCATCGCAGAAATCAACAATTATTGACATATCAATGGACGATCCAAATCATACGACTAGATCTATTGGTGTTTGCACCGATTCTGATTTATGTCCGAAACCTTCAAGTGTAGCAACAAAATCTGTTGAAGCTCAAATGGCATTAGAAGATCTTTTGGACGAAATTGATGTTAATTTAGTAATGCAAAGTGCCGTCAAACGATCTTCTCCTGAAACAATACTTGGACATTATAAGGTAAGAAAAATTATAAGTTTTTGAAGTGAAAACTTCTTTAGAATAGGGGTGATTTGAAAAAATGAAACGTGGCGTGATGTAGCGCGGCGATGAAACGGCCACGATACTAAGTAAGAAGAGAAAAAGAGGCAAACATATAGGATTAAGCCTGCGAGAGAATGAGATAGAATATATCTATACAGTTTTTCCTATTCTCTATTCTATACCTTTTATATCCTTTATTTATTCTTTGTTATATGTGGTAACAATATTATAATAAATAAACCCTAAATTTGCCTACTTTTGATACTGTGCATTCGTCTCATTCTCTCGAAACTTGGTTTTTTGAAGGTTTCACTTCTAACGTGTGTGATCTGCACACATGATATTTTTTTAATTACCTTGCTTTTGTTTTTATATAAACATATAACGTAATGAATAAACAAAAAATATTAATTTATTACAGCTGAAATCGAGATCTTTGCCAGAAGCAGAATTCGAGAAGGAAACCCTAAGAATACTCGGACTTAACAATACCGAAAGTTACTGCGAAGCTAAATTAAAAGCTGTATGCCGCGGTTGCGGCGTTAATAAAGTTCTCTTAAGACTTCCCGATATTTTTAGTGGCGATAAAAAATTTTTCCATAAAGTTCTCAATGCTTATAGAAAGAAAATAACGATTGAAGATTGTATGAACGTTTTTAATTTAAAGGAAATAAAAAATCATGTAGGTGAACAATATACATCTGAAGAACTGGCCGCAATGTTATCAGTGTCATTGAAAAAGGAAGAAGAAAGTGGTATTAAAGATCCTATAAGAGATCTGTCGTGTTTTAGCGATATTTTGAAGAGACTTCCCATGGATGTAATAATTAGTCATACTGTTGCAAATGATGAACTTATACCACCACGACTCGTTTTAGATATTGCTTTGCAAAATAGTAGTATGACCGATATAACAGAAACGCTCAAATCACAGAATTCAAATCTTGTACAAGAAGTGTTTAATAATTTGTGGTCTAATGAATTAGTACTTTCACGTATAGAACAAACAAGTGAAAGAGAGGAATTGCTAAAAATTTATAAAGCTATTAGTTCAAAATTGAAACCTGTAGAATTATTGGACGCATATCACGAATCGATGAAAAATACATTATCTCTTGATACTACTGAAAAATAAAAATAAAAGATTATTTCTATAAAAATATTTATATAATCATCGTAGAGTTATTATTAATGAGTATCATTGATGTAATCATTCATCTTACATTTATATTTCACATTTACTTTACACGAATTTAATATAAGCATATTATAGGATAAACGAACAAATCATTAAACATTACTCATTTTATTTTCCTTATTCGTTGTGATATTTGGATATGTAATATATCCTATTGTCATATAAACAATATATTAGTTGACTTTATAATTAAAACGAAAGTAAATGGCTTTTATTGTACGCTGGATGTGTTAATGATATTCTAATATTGTATATACTTATAAGCTTCTACATAAACTGAAGAAACTGTTGAATGTTTAATTTATTCGAAAATTAATTAAATAGAAATCGTAAATTGTCAAGCGAAATAAGAAGAGTAGCCATTCTTTTTCTACTTGTTAATTCTTGCTAAGGTAAATTAGGATAAAATGATGATACTTGAAAAACAATTTCTCAAATAAGGAGATAAAAAAGTGGATTTAGAATAATAATTTTTCATCGATGAATTAAATTTGGAAAGACTACATCACAGAAAATTACAGTTTCACGAGAACTTTGATGATAAATTTTAGAGAATTTAGTGATCTTTTTACGTCATCATATTAGAATTAAGCATTTATTATTGTAAATACGTTCATGTATATTGGTTATAATTATCAACAGTCAATATATTTAATGACTACCATTCTTCGTACAAAATATTCCATTTCAATGTTTTTCTGTATTTTATAATTTTTATTGTCAAATAATTAACACATGCATATAATTCTACAATGAGTTCGATATTTTGACGTAATTCTGATGCAACCCTTACAATTTATGCTTTTTTAATTAATTAAAAAACAAAAAACGAGGGAACTACATTTTTTGTCATTTTTTCCAAGTATATGTGTGTACTGGTAATTATGACAGTGGATTAAATGATAAAATTGATAATAACTTATATTATAAAATAAATCATTATAAAATAAAATGTTTAACAATTTTTTATTTAGTCTTCCGTCATAATTATCGTCGCATATAATACTTAGCAGTGTATGTCTGCTGCCTGCAAACAATCGACACTTTCTCCTTTTGTCCAACTATAGTTGCTATTATTGACTCGTACTACTGATTTACCCACTGACAGTCCGATTATTGCCACCCATGTGCTTACTACTTGTTCGTTGAACTTTTACCTCATAACTATTGTTCTTAGTGACATTTAAATCTCTAATTTTTTTTTTTTAATACAAATTCTTGACATATTTTGTAGTATAAAATTTGTTTAATTCTAAATAATAAAAATTTAACATAATGATATTGCAGATTTTAATTCATTAGCCTAAGACTATCAAACAACCATAGTAATCTGATCCTCTTATATTAGTCAAGAATGATTTATTTAGTATACACGTGGTTTTCCCAGAGTACAGAGTAATCCCAAAAGACATGGTTTCAAAATACGATGCCAATCGTATTCGACTTTATTGAAACATAAGATATCAGGGTTCACGTTTCCTTTTCCCAAGGTACGCAAAACTACGTCATTGAAAACTCACAGGATGCTTATTCCTATTTGCGTATCCTTATTTGACTTTTATTTATATTCTCTAATGTTAAAAATAGAATTTACAAGATGAAATATACGTCACCACCTAAATATGTAAATGAGTATATATTTAAAATATTACAAATAATAAAGTAAATGAAAATGAACAAAATAATAATGAAAAAACGAAAAGAAACTTTTTAAGTTTTATTTATTAAAGGATTAGTTTGTTTTGGTAAAACGTACGTTCGTTCGCGGATATATAATATACATATAAACATATATACATATATACATATATATGTTTATAAATAAGTAGGTTTTGAATGGACTCGAATCCCAATACCTTTTATACGTAAACAACGCTTGAAATCAAATTTCCGGCCGTCTCGTGAAAGCGTACGCACTCGCGCGCACGTGTCGCATTTAAAACAGTTATCTTACACTAGATACGATGTTTTCACTAACATTTACAAATCAGTTGATTATTGTTACGATACGTGTCCCTTTTTAGAGCATATAAATCATAGATAAAACATACAAATACTATAAGTACAATTTATACTATAAAAATATTACGTTTTTAGAGTAAATGGTTTAACTATATACATCCACACACATATACATACATACATACACAAACAACTATATACTATACTTTATTATATATATATTGAGTATATTATTTTAATTTTAATTGAAAACTGCTAATAATTTGTACGATTCTTCCAGACTTTGCAATTAACAAGAGATCAAGTCCCGAATTAGAAAAAAAATAGATTCAGATAGATACTAGATAAATATAGCGCGGGTGCATTCAATGAAATACGATTGTAAAAATGAAGCTGGAAGATACGATTTTGGTACGTTTTTTTTGAACTTCTCTTCTTTTTCTTTTTTTTTCCTCTTAACACGCAATAATCCTCGCATATTAGTTTCGGTAGTGATTTTAAAACTGCCTTCATTTCTTTTTCTTTTCTTTTTTTTTCTTTTTTTTTTCTTTTTTTTCACCTCTTTCGTTTCTCTCTCTTTCTCTCTCTCTTTTTTATTTTCTTTCTGTATCTATTTCTCTCCCTAGGGTTGGATCGAAAAACAAGAAGGTTAGAAGAGCATGAAATATACGCGTATTGCGTGCCGGTTACACCATTTGATGCAGGTGTGCGTAAATATTCAACCACCATCGGGTATGTAGGTGTTCCTATGGGGGGTCGAAACGCCTGCGCGGGGTGATTTCCACCTTATATAAG
Source organism: Polistes dominula (assembly GCF_001465965.1). The sequence continues at coordinate 3,608,208 of NW_015148978.1, read as the reverse complement.
GAGCCAACGCTGTACGAAGCGGTACTACTCACTTTTGGAAATCCGTCTAGAAAGGACGCGTGGTATCTTCATGGAAAATGGGCTTCACTAAAAGCTACCTCGTAAAGCTACTGCTTTACATCGCCATAATCAACGCGATTTATCTTCCCACGGTGAGTTATTTTCCCCCATAACGTCACTGTGAACAAGTATTTTTTTTTAATTTTTTTTACATACATGTGTGTATTATTTATTCATTTATTTATCCTTTTTTTTCGTTTAATTAATTTCTATTTGTCTTTTTGCCATTCTTTCAGTTCAACCTATTATTTCTTCTTTATTTTTATATTTTAATTTATTAAGATCATAAAAGTTGATAAACATTTAAAAAGTATTCGTATTTGATTTGATAATAAAGTTTTGTTATTTTTCTTATTTACTTCTTTATTATTTTAAATTTTAATCAATCGTACACACAATTTGGATCGTTTAATTGACAATCAGTGGAATTAACGAAACGCGTAGGAGTTTATTATTCGAGAAATGTTCGATGATAAATTGATTCGAATGAATAACGACGATACCTCTAGAATGTTAGATGATTCGTTATTTATTCGATAATTTTCCTCGATTGAAAGTCACAAATTGTCATGATTTTTGGATCGTGACGTAGAAGATCGATAGGATCGCATTGAAAGGATCGTGATTATTATTATTTTTTTATGAAAATGCTAATGTTATTATTGGAGAAATTCGATTTATTTGGTTGCTCATTTTCTTGATAACACGTTTCATTATTTATTTATATTTATTTCTAGATATAGTAGTTATCAGTGGCGTACTACAAAAGTGATCTTTGATAACGTCTTTCACGCGTCAAGAGTTGTTTGCGAAAGCTCTAGTTTAAACGAAAATTGTACAATACTTGTTAAAGGATCCTCACGATCAAACCATTAAGCTCATTGACCTAGATTCTTTGTGCGTATTACTACAGTGTATACTTTTCTGACATACGTAATATTTTTTCTTTGATAATTAAATAAATAAATACAAAAGAAAATATAATTTTCAAGGTAATTGTGTTATCCGAATAATTCGTGTCAATTTATAAATATAATATAATTAGATGAATTTTTCTTTTTATATAATTTAATAGTATTAAGTATTGAATTGGCCGAAAAGTTTTAACCGATTTAAAGAAAAATGTATATTAAGAATATATTATTCAAATATATGTATATATATATATTATAAATTGACACAAGATTTTCAATCATTTTAATATTACCAATAAAAATATTAATTAATGGTTGTTAAGATTTTAAAAAAATAAGTGATCTTCTTCGTGTATTTTATCTCTTTATTCTTATTTTTTTCCTTAGAAAGTTTTTTAATTTAACGACGTCAATTTGTACAAATACTATTAGCGGTTTATCTCTCTCTCTCTCTCTCTCTCTCTTTTTTACTGTCTTTTTATTTTCTGACAGTTTCTTCAAGGGAAGAACTTCTTTTCCTAGTAAGTCTTCTCGCAAACTTTTCCATCCCCTCTTTTCTTGACTACTAAGGACCTTAGTACTTATATACTTATTTATTCTTTTCAAGAAATATATTTCCATGATCGCAAAACCCTTGTATCTTTTTATTCGTGATAAATGGATAAATCTTGTTATTCAAGGTAAGATCGTATAAGGTATAATCGGAAGTTCGAATAAATATAAAAATATGAATAAAAATTGTAAAGAATATATCATATTTTTTAAGGACTACATTTTTGTTTCGTTATTTTAACGATAAAAATATAACAAGATAAAAACTTTGTAATTATTGAATTATTATTTTATTTTAAATATTAAATATTAAATTATCCGTTTCTATAATAATACAATAGTAATAATAATATATAAAATATATAAAATAGAATTTATTTTGCTCTTTCAGGTCACGTGCGTTTTACAACGTTCGACATATTAATTTTATGATCATTTACGCGAGCTTGTAGTTTCGTAAGATTTCGCGCTTAAATTCTCTTGAATTAATTCTCGTAAAAACGTCGTCCACCAACGTGATCTGTGTAAGCTATAAGCCAATGAATAGAACAGCAATTAACTCTCTATCTTACTTTTTTTAATAAAAAAAAAAAAAAAAATGAAAGAATCCTGATTTCGATTCGAACTTTGATTAGTATTATATTAATTTAACAGATCGTAAGAGTTTATGTAACGAGAAAAAATTTGAAACAACTTTTCACCCCGTATCTTTTATTTCTCATTATATTTTTTCCATCGATATAATTTGTTATAAAGTATTTCATAAATACTTCGTAAAATAAAATGAAACGTTTCGTAGTGGATAATATTAATTAGAGAATTTTCGAATTGTTCATTAATTATATTATTCGTCTATATATAGATACGTTATCTTTTAAATGTAAAATTTCGCATGGTTTTAGTTTTCGATCGATTATCGGGTTCAGTTAACTTCGTTTTATTGCATACCGTCCAGGGGTTTCTTGTTTCCTTCTTTTTCTTTGACGTGCCTATCATATTAATTCTTAAAAAAGAAAAAGAAAAAAGAGAACAAAAATAACAAAAAGAAATTTATATCAAAGTATCGAAGATTTAAATACGGTTTAAATTGAATGAAACGTTAAGTGGAAAAATAATAATCATAATATAAATATTTAGTAACTGACAAAAATAAAAGGAATACGCACATTTGTTTGATATATGTTAATTAATCGAAAGAAATGTATATTGTTATATAAAAGCACGAATTATAATTTCGACGTATCTTCCTTTTTTTAAATTCAACGTTTGACTGGCACGTTGGCTTTTGTGAAAGTTCTTTTACTCAATGTTGTTTATATAACTTTCCATAAAAGTAAATTGTATTTATTTGGAGTATTATGTATGTTATACATATGCAACCTTTGAGAAGTCATATAAACAACATATTCAATAAAAGAACTTTTATATAGGACAATGTGTGTCAGTTTAACGGGAGATTTTGAAGAGGTGAGAACATAAATTTTGTAGATCGTACTATTAAATAACAATACATATTTTTTACGATTAATTAACAATTATTTTAATACACTAATACACTCTATTTATATTTCCGATTGTTTAAACACATGTACGTTGGATTAAACATTACGTACTTATTAAAATACTTTGAATATTAAATAATTTCGATTAGATATTTTATTAGAAGAAAATTTTATCGTTTGAAGTAATCACTGAGCACAGGAACGTTAAAACAAATATACTTCAATTTAAATGATATGAAATATTAATAGAATACTCTATTAATGTTAATTAATAATTGTTAATTAATCGAAATAAATATATATTTTTATGTAAAAGCAAGGAATATTAATTATATGTATTTTTCTCTTCGAAATCCAACGGTAAATTAATTCATTCTTCTTTATGAAATTACTTTTATTTAATGTTGTTTGTATAACTTTTCAAAAAAAGAAATTGTATTTATTACGCGTGTGCGAAGATTATTTTTATTATATAAAAACAATCTTTGAAAAGTCATATAAACAACATTGAATAAAGGAACTTTCATAGGAAACAATTCATTATTTCTACATATTCTCGTCATACATTTTTTTCAGATTTACGTATGACATAACTAACCTTGTTTTTTATATTTTTTTTTATATTATTATTTTATGTATTTTATTCAAATTGTGGTATTATTTTGTGTGTTATTAATTATATATTATATATTAGATATATTAACAATTTGATGTTGTTTTATGCCTAATTTGAAGTCTCAGAAATTATTAGTGAATATTAATTTGACTGCATAAAATAGTTTAGAGTTATATTAAATCAACGTTTTATAACCAAACCACAAAAACGCATGGCCGGAATATCCTAGTATATAATAAAAATTTAAATCGAAAAAGGAAGGTATACATATGGATATTCGTAAATGGATACTGTTTGTTATATGTAATACATGAATATAGAGAACATGTTAGGTAAATGTAATAAAGGGTATAAGCAGCAAAGGACAATTGTCTGTTTCCCCTTTTCTCAAAGTTTCATCTTAGTTAGATTCCTTCTACAATATCGAAGAAGTTCTTAGTAAACTAGGACGATTTTTTCGATTTAATCTTAACGAAGAGAAATAATAATTATATAGAGAATCCGGAAAATCGTGTGAGAATTGATTCTTGTCAATTTTACTTTTACCTGAAAAGAATTGTATGTGTGTGTGTTGTTCGTTAAATTTTTATAACAAAAAAAAATTTTTTTTCTTCTTTTCTATTTCTTTCTTTTTATTCATTACCAACCACCCGCCAAAGAAAGTTAATTACAAGTTCTGTAAAAGATCGATTCGTTTTTTGAAACGATTGAAGACTTTCACGCCAATCGGATTGGTAAAGGAACGAACATTCGAGGTATAAAGTCCGACGTTTAAACGAGATCTTAGCCGAAGCGAATGGCAAAAGGGGAGGATAACGAATCTTTTAAGAAGATCCTGTTTCGCTTTTCAAGTAAGAAATAGGTAGGTTAGTTGGTACGTTTAATTGAACGGGAATATTATACTGAATAGGAAAATAACATAATTCTTTCCATAATTTATCAATAAGGAATAATTAATAAAAGTAATTTATCATAACTACGTTTTAATCGGTGAATTCAAATTACGTATATTGCGTTGATTAATAACTAATGTCGGTATTTGTGGTATTTAGCATTTAGATAAACAATAGTAATATTTCGAATAATATTTTATTTTTATTATTATTTGTAATAACGTATTTATTAATATTTTTCTTTTATTTTTTGTTTAGATTAGATTTTTCAATAATAAAAAATAATATTTTTTTTTTATTTATTAAAATGTAAAATATTAGAGACGATAATATATAAAACGTTATTTCGTGACCAACTCCATACGCGTTTTATTTTCTTTTATTTTTTTGAAGATACATAAATGAAAAAGATAATTAAAGTTAAAAATTAACTTGGTCACAATAGACGTTTCTTTCTTCATCGTGAATGTTTACGATACCCGATGCAATTTGAATACCACGAATCAATTCATAAAACCTTAGGTGCGAACAAAACGCATTAATCATATCCACGCGAACGAAGCACGATGTCATCTGATATGTTCCTGTCTATAGAATGGTTTCGTACGCTTGCTGTGATTTATTGTTGTCATTCACAGCGGCGACGAGTATGATAAGTGGTGTTTCCATTGATGAAACTTTGACGTGCCTCTTCTTCTTTCTTCTTGTTGTTTTATTTCTCTTACCCCCGACACCCCTCATCTCTTTTTTATTTCTTTTTACAACGCGTTATAAAAATAATGTTCGCTTTTATAGCTTTTTCTAGTAAATTTTTACAAAATTTTCATATTTTATATTTCTATTTGATTACATTATGTACATGTGCATTTACATTATCAATCGAAATGAATTAATAGAGAAAATCAAGAGAGAGAGAAAAAGAGAGAGAGAGAGAGACAATCTTGTTATTCAATTAACTAAGATAAGAAAAGGATAATAAGCATGAAAATGATATTTGAAGTTCTGTAGATCTTGTTAATCCTATAGATATTTATGCAACACATAACCACAGATATATAGCTGTTTCTAATTAGTCGAAAGTTATTTAGGAATATTCACAGCAAAGATGTTCTCTCTCTCTCTCTTTTTCTCTCTCTGTTTCTCTGTATCATCGTTTTGCAAGGAGTTAAGCTCGAACTAATGACGCAGAGATCTCACAAACTTGGCTTTACTATTAATTCGTGGATTCTGTTCAATATTAAGAGGATCTCTCTCTCTCTCTTTCTCTCTGAGTGTCTTCATTTTCTAATTATCCGAGAATGATATAGTTCCATCGTCCTTCCTAATTTATTTATCAAACTGTGTTTATGTGTGCGTGTGTGTATACGTATATTTTTTGTTTATTTCTCGGACAAGGACATTTTCGTGGGCGGTTTACTTTGGTATTGGTTGATTCAACGAAGAGTAAACGATGTCAATGGTACAGGGTCGGCTCTTTCCAGGACGTTCAAACGTCGTTCGAGGGATCGACTTGAAGGTCTGATATCGATGTATCAACGATATGCCATTATAAACTGACTTTGGCCCTATGTATATATATATATATATATATATATATATATATATATTCTTTTTCCCTGAACGAAATTTCTTTTTCTTTTTCGCCTTTTTTTATTCTTCTTTTCCTCATCGGATTATTGATGGTCGCTCGTGCGAAAAGCTTGTCATTCAGTGGGCGTTTCGATTTTGTTCAATAAACGTGGCTAAAAGATATAATAATAATAATAATTTATACGTACACCTATATCGTTAATGCTTCTTTTCTTTTCTTTTTTCTTCTTTTTCGTAAGACTAATAACTTCTTTTATTCGTGAAATTTATCTTTCGAATGATTCGAACAAATCGTCCGGACTAAAAGATAACGATTAAAAATATTCAATGCCAAGTTACACGTAAAAGACATCTATTTCTTTTTTTTTTTATAGATGATATATACTTACCTTACTTATATGTATATGGTACTCTTTAGTCGTATTAAAGAATATGACGAAACAATATCGTTCTTTTCTCTTTGAAAAATTTCTCTTCGAGGAACAATTTAGTACTCTCTGATACATCCCGAGATATAGATATTTACTTTCTATCTTTTCTTTTTGTCCTTTTCTTTCATTCTTTATCTTTTATTACTTCTATATTTTTGACAAAATTTCAAGCTTTACATTTAGGAACGAGGTCGAGGTATTATCACCGATACCAGATGATATCCGATTTTTTCTTAAGCCAATTCGTGTAAACGTATATGTATATATATATACTCCGTTCGATATTCGGGACCACCCCCTATTTTCTACGAAAACATTCTAGGTCCGTTTATTATTTTGTCATCATTTATTTTTTCCCGAATTGCAAATGATTTATGAAAACCAAGGACGACTGTGTAGTACACGCAGGAGAACGAATTATTATAACTGTTATTTCGGACTCAGTTAGTTAAAAATTTACGATGGAAAGTTAAATCGTTTAAGTTTCTTAATCGAATTCGAAGCGGAAAATTGATCTACGAATGAAGAATGATTGGGATGGAACATACTGCTTCTCGTAAGATTCGTAAAATTGAAAATATCAGTTTACCGTGAAAATAATTAATTTAATTGTTCATTACGATCGAATCGTATGAGATCGAACATTGAAAGTTCATACGTATATCGAAAGGATGTTTTAAAAAGCTTTATATAATTCTTTTAAGAACAAATTGTAAAGTTTTTCTTTTTATCGTACAGGTAAATCCGATAAAACTCTGTCATTGCCTTTCGAAGAATGTTATTCACTTTACGAAGAAAATAACTTCGAAGAGTATTCGACTATTGGTTACATTTATTGCGATTTCTATGTCAATCTTCCTTGCTTCTTTCCATTTCATCGAATATTTCACAACATGAAAGTTCCGTTTTTTATTTGTGATTTCTTTTTTCTCTTTTTACTTTTATTGATTTTACTACTAAGATTCTTGTGACGAAGAATGATTTAGATATTTAACTAATGTTTGGGTACTATTTATACCAGTTAATTACTTTCCATATTTTCGAGTAACTCTTAAGATTCCAAAATAAACTGAATTCTAGAGTTAGTCGAAAGTACAACTTGAGGAATTTAATTTAATCTTAATGCTGTAGGTATAATTAACAGTTAGTTTAAATGAAACGAAATAGTAATCAAACGCTACACTTTCTTACACCTCTTTCTCCCTCTCTTATTCTTTAGTTTAACATACGTAATATTAAACATATTCATTTGTAAAATTAATAACACTTGGGATTATTTCTAAAATTATTATTACAATTTCATAATAATATAAGCGTATCATACCATTTAATTGAAAATTTATTATTTATTTATTTATTTATAATTTAATCGAAAAGATTATATTGAATGTTTCGTGAAGATACATTTGAATGAAAGGAAAATTGATTATGTTAACTAACCCGATCGATTTTCGTTAATAAAAGAAAAGTTATATTGGAATTGAACGTCTCTGGAAAGAGACACTTTAAATCATAGAAACGTATACTTGATTTCGAAATAACCTTTACGATTTAGACATTGCATTAATATGTATGACGAATGCGAAACGGTGAAACGATGAAATTTATGTCTGACACTATGACGATCATTTAATAACGTTGCAGCTGTCTGCCAGAGCATTTTGTTGAATGGAAATACATATGAATTAATTATACTGTATCATGTTTCGAGGAACTTTGTAATACTATAAATATTCCGGTTCTCATATTTCTTTTTTTGCCCCCTCTTTTTTTTTATTAATATCATCAGAATGAAATTCCATAGAAATTTTTTAGAAATACATTTTTCTCACGTTTTTATTGGAAATTCACAGGTGATACAGCAAAGCGCTCACGCGTGAAATTGGGAATGTATTTTACGATTTTTCTTTACATTTTACGATAGATGTGTATATATATATGTATATATCATACTAGGAAACTAGTGTAATATGAAGTTTGACAGGATCGATATCTTGTATTGTGCGATCGGTATGAAAGGAGTGCTATAATGTCTCCGCTCTTCCAGTACACGTGATTCCGGTTATATGAAAGGGCTTTGTATGATATAGGAATATATTATGTGTGTGTATTATATTATATAAACCGAGTGAATAAAAATCTTTAGTTAACCAACGAGATGTTATAAGATCATTTTTATCGGTTTAATATCTCAAAGATAATCTCATTTGTAATCCTAGATCGTAAATCTAATAATCATTATACATATTTTTTTTTCTTTTCTTTTTTACTGTTAAAATAAGCATACGTGTTAGTTGTAGAGGTTTTACCTAACATATCACTCAAACATATGTAAATGAATTTTCCGTTACAGGTAATATGTCAAGATGAAGAAGACAACAACCAATGCATACCGAAAAAGGTTTTCATCGCACTTTTGCGTCTTCCAGAAGCAAGCTCGAATTTAGCAGCATATTCGAGAACTGCTCGGATTATTCAGGATGCAAAGAATCATAATGACATGGCACACTTAAAGGCACTCAGTACCGAGGAAAATGATGATTCGGAAATTTGTATACCTGGTAGTCTTTATTTGGAACTCTTTAGAGATCCAGCAATGAGAGCTCATTTGATGTCGATTGGTAAATCATCCAAATTACCGGAATATCCGTTTGGTCATTCGTTTGAGGAAAACATCGAAGAAGTTGAACCATTAGCCGATACGGAAAAAAGAAGTCTCGCGACCTTGGCAAAGAACGGTGATCTTCCGGTTTCTATTCAGGAACGTAAAGAAGAAAGCAATAATAATGATGACGAAGAAAAAAGAAGTTACGCATCGAGGTGAGAAAGATACACCTTTGTTTTTTCCATTAATTTAATAAATAAATAACATATATATAGTAGGTGGTAGAGTATATGAAATTAATTATAAAACGAATTTATTTCGAATTAAATAGGTTTGGTACTTTGACCGATGAGAAATTGGCAACGTTATTGCAACATATAACAGAAGATTACGGAAAAAACATACTCGAGATTATTCGTCAGTATACACTTCCCAATGGTGAATTGGATGTCGAAGCTTTGATACGTCATTATCCTTCTGAGAAGAGAAACGTAGGCTCGTTGGCACGAGACTTTGCTTTACCACCCACAGCTGGTAGAAGAAACATTGCTTCATTGGCACGTGATCGTTCGTCGTTAGCTTCGAGCGGCAAGAGAAATATCGGTGCCCTTGCAAGGGATCGAGCATTACCTCCAATGGCAGGAAAAAGGAATGTTGCTGCGTTAGCTAGAACCTATATGTTACCACAGTCAGGTAAAAGAGATTATTTGTCCGAAGAGATGTCACCGATCGAGAGAAGGTATTTGGGTTCTTTGGCTCGATCAGATGGATTACCAGCTTTTCGTGGTTCTTACGATGAAGATAAAAGAAATGTTGCATCATTGGCCAAAAATGGTGACTGGCCTGAATACGTTAAACGAGCTTATGCCATTCCCCCATACGGTATGATCGTTCGTACAATGAACCGTCATGGACGATCATTGAAGGAAAAACCTCTAGATCTTTATCAATTAACTCGCGAAAGACACGATGATGGAAACTCTGGATCCTTGGTTGACGATAGATTGGATTTTTTGATGCGAGACTCAGACGATAGGAGAACGAAAAGACAAATTGATTTTTCCGACGAATATCCTTTACCCGTCATGCAGAATTCGAATGTTCTTGATTACGAGGAAATGATCGAGGCCCTGACCGGACAGTATCCAAACACGGAAAAAAGATTCATGGGTGAGAATATATTTCAACGATTTTTTAACACAATGTCCTAATATCGTAATTATTAATGATTATTGCAGGTACATTCTATATAGATTAATTTAATGCATAAATTGTTAGATTAGTGCGTTAAGTTTTTGAGAGATTCAACGTATCCCATAGTAGATATCGATTGATAAATATTCAAATTGAGTTTAATTAATTTCAAACCAACAGACAAAAAATAATAAATACAAATAGTTCGGCTAATTCGACACGTTGGATCTTAAAACTACATATCGTGTCTACCCTTTTGTAGTTTATTTAAAATTACCTTTTTGGAAAAGGGAAATTGTAAGAAACAAAAGAAACAAGATTCTGACTCTCAGGAGCGGAATCGGCTGGGTTGGAGTTGCCGACGGACACCTCGATTCCCGTTGGATATCTCGAGACATTTCAACCAAGTAAGAGACATATAGGGTCTCTGGCTCGGCAAGGTTTGCTACCATCGATAAGGGCGGCACGATTCTCGCGATCACCCAGATATCTGGTCGACAGGTCAGACCATTAGGCTCTCCTCGTCCGTGCGCCACATTTTTCTCTAACGTGTTCTCCGCACAAAATCTTCTCCTACTTCGATGTGTGATGTCGCCAAATTTGTCCGTATCTGTAATCCAGTAGATTATATTTTGTGTCACGATATCTAATTATTATTGTTCAAAACGATATATCTTTTTCTCGTTAGTTGTTAAACAACAGTTACAACTGTAACGACATCAGTATTTGGACGTTTAATCTCACGTGCATCGTTTTCAATCAAAAAATTCATTTATAAATCGTCCGTACCCTTTTTGTTTTTTTTTTCTTTCTTGTTTCTTTATCTGTTCATATCTACCTCTCTCTTTCTTTCTTTCCGTTTTCTTAAACATTTTTTCATAACATATTTTGTTCGTTTCACGATCTCCAATTGTGTCGTCTTCGTCGGATTCGTCACGGTAGATAGGTGTTGTTAACATTTAAATGTATCGTTCTCGGTGTCGTTTTCTTGATGTTAGACAGACTAGATTCTAGTTAAATTAGATCGTAACTCGATGTTAGAAGGCTAATTTTTCATAGAGGGTCAATGTTGTTGCTGCATTTATTCCATTTGTATCTTTTTCTTTTTTTTGTTACACGTAGAACCTTTTCTCTCCGTGTTTTTGTTTTTGTTTTAAATAACTACTTGACGCTGAATATTATTTGAAATAAATTTTTCATTCTGTTTTTTTTTCCTTTTTCTATACGTAAGTATAGCGTGAGTAGAATTTTATATCATTTTATAAACATTTTAATATACGAATATTTAGGATTATGTTAAATGAACGCTGTGCGTTCCTTTTTAATGGTTATCCAGTGGAAACAATGTCATTTTCATACATTGTCGAGTGGAAATTAATTGAAAAATACCAATGCACATTTATTCTTATATATTTCTCATAAAAGGGTTTTCTTTGGATACCATTGATGCAATTGATGTTGAATGTTGAAGGTAGCTCGAAGATCAAGTGCTCGCGGAATCTAAATGTCATAATGTGAAAATAATTAATTAACGCATTTTAATATCTTTAGAGAATAGTTTTCTATTCGGTCTGATGTCTCTTGCAGAACTAAACAAGATGTTTCGATCTTTTGTTCCATTCTCGTTAATAACTCTCCCCAAGTGCTTACGTATTCTTTTTGTTGTAGGAAGCATTGTTTTTTCCATTGTTCCAAGAAAAAAGCCATTATGATCGAGTCATCAACGTTCCTTATTAAAAATCTATTTATATATTATATATATATATATACATATTTAGACTCTGATTACACGAGCATTAATTTGATCAGTAATGCGATAGTATAGATTTATTAATATAGTTTATTTGTCGCTATAAATGAAAACAATGATCGGTAACAATTTATTGATTATCTACTTTAAATATATCATTTTTTAGATACTTATTTTGTTCTATAAAAAAAGTAGACAAGATTGTTATCCATCATCGTTACGTTTCATACCAACTGATAGTTGTTAAGTGTTAATTAGTTACACAAAAAAAATAGCAGCTATGTTAATTTATAAAAATTGTGACTGATTAGACATAAAACACGTGTGAGTGTGTGTATGCGAGCGTGTGTCGGTAAAGTAGAAATACTTTCTGATGTAACAACACGTCGATCAATTTCAGGGAGAATTCCGCAGATGGGCCCACGTCAAACTACTCCTCCAACCCGACGACTTGGTCGTTAAGGCCCATTTATGGTTCTGGCCCTCCCAGAATACGCTTTCTCCAGTCATTGTGCAGGTATTGTCACCATGGCTTCCGAAGATACCGTTCTATTACCGACGAACGATAATTTTCTTCATCACCAACTGTGTAAATTGTTTAAATCGTGCAAGTAGCGATGGGTATGAACATATTTCTTACGTTTTTAATATTTTTAATCCTTTTTTGAAGAATTATAGCTTTCTTAACAGCTTTTTATTTTTGATTGATAAATTATTCAAGATCAAGATAGAGAAAGAGAAGTTAATTTAAATTTGTTAAACAATAGATATGTATATGTAAATGTAAAATTGAAAACATGTAAAAGACTGAATCGACAGACCCATCGCTAAATGCAAAATTCGTAATTACTGGCATCATTATCATCGATGATTAAATTATCGTCGTATAAACGTCACACGACGGAATCATACGTAAATTTACGAAATATCGAAAATAACGACGAGAAAGAAAGAAAGAAAGAACAATTACCCCCTTCCATCGTTGTTAATATTTTGTAAACCTACAATTTAGAGCTTGGTTTTTTTTAATCCATATATTATACAGTATTCCTTAAAGTTCCATCGAAATTCTGAAAGCTTTTCAATTCAACTTCTACATATTTATTTGCAATAGACGATTTATTTTTTGAAGAATCGAATTTTTCTTAGATCGAAAAGAAACGAATTTCTCGTCGTCATCGTCGTTGTCGTTGTAGTTGTCTTTGTTGTTGTCTAATCATCTAATAAATTAAATGAAACGAATGTAATTTTCGTCGTGAGAGATACCTACGCGTTCATTGACAATAATAACATTGACAATAATTTTCTTCTGGATACTTATACTACTTATACGATTAAGATTAAATTATTCAAACGATAAAAATATCTAAAAAAAAAAAAAAAAAATGATTACAATCGTTCGTCGTTCATAAGACAATAAATATATCGTTCGATGATTATTATTATTACCTATGCTTATATACCTTTCTATCTTCAAATTAATTAATTTGCTGCGTTTAACAGATAAAAAAAAAGGAAAAGAACTAGCTTCAATCGTTTTCGTTAATATAAGGTAAAATAATCTATTAAATATTTTTATTTATAAACTTTTTTAAAAATCGATCATATCGTCCTCCTACGATAGAACGGATTACGAAGTCTAAACGCAATTTCCTTGCACGTAGTAATCTTTCACAGTATTATAAAAAAAAAAAAAAAAATATCCCGAATTAGTGATTACGATATGCACTGATAACGAGAATTAAGTTCTTCCTTCGTATAATGTATTACACATAATTCGACTATTATTAGTGACTATCGTCGTGTATAAATGTATGTGATGTTGTACGTAATAATTCAATAAATATCAAGAGAGAATATTGGATTTTTCGAATATTAATAGTTATGTGACGTTGATAAAATGAATCTTGAGAGAAATTTTCAGCGAGACTTTCCATTCCGAGAACGTCTTCGAATAATTGCTGTGGATGACATATAAACACCTTTACGATCCTTTATTATTACAATAATATATTATGTGTTTAATTATATTGTAATTGATAAACAATGTGACAATAAAGCGGTAATAGTATCTTGAAATAAATATCTAATTATTAGATCGATAAGCATAAGTTTTTATTTGCATTTTCAGATACCTGCCATAAAGATATAAAACAATTTTTTTTTAAATATTTACCATTATATACATTTTTAAGTACAACACAGATAAATGTATTACTACGATAATCTTATTAAGAAGATAATATATAAAAAAGCTCTTGATAATAGATCTTTAGAGGCAATAATTCTCATTAATTAACAAAACTTTTGTTTACAATATCCTTATTTTAGTACATTACAAGAGTTACCATTATTACCATTACCATTTACACCAACTAAATTAAGTTCATTATCATTGCTGTTAGAGACGATATTATTACACTGCCAATATTTACAGAATTATTAATAAAAGGAATGTTTCCAGATTTTTATGATTTAACATTTCCTACGTTACCTTGATTTGAATTATTGCCATTATCATTTCCATTAACTATATTTCCGTTTCCATTATCGTTTCCATTGGAAACATCATTGTTACTGTTACTATTTTCTGAATTATTTATAATACGTGGATTTATGCTAGATCTAGCTTTCTGATTTCCTACGTTACCTTGATTCGAATTATTATCATTGCTATTGCCATTAACTATGTTCCCGTTGTTATTATCATTTCCATTTGAGACATTATTATCGCTGTCTTTGTTTTCTGAATTATTGATTATGCGTGGATTTACTTTGGATCTCTGTGCTTTGGCATTACTTACGTTTCCTTTATTGTCATTTTCACTATTGTCGTTTCCGTTAACTATATTACCGTTTCCACTATCGTTTCCATTAGAAACATCATTGCTACTGTTATTATTTTCTGAATTATTTATAATCAAGGGACTTTCGCTAGTACTTGCATCTTGCTGAATTTCTACGTCATCTTCACTCGAATTATTATCATTGGTATTTTCAGTAACTGTATTATCATTTTCTGTATCATTTCCATTCGATACATTATTATCGCTTTCATTGTTTTCTGAACTGTTAATTATTGGAGGTTGAGTTGGTTTAGACGCTTCAACATTACCAACATTACCTTGATTTGAATTATTGCCATTGCTATTTCCGTTAACTATGTTACCGTTGTCACTGTCGTTTCCATTAGAGACATTACTTTGACTATGACTATTTCCCGAATTATTAATAATGAATAAACGCAAAACTGGACTTTTTCCGTTTCCTTGACTTGCATTATTAGAATTGTTACTTCCATTAATAATATTTCCATTTTCGCTATTGTCACCGTTAGAAACAGTATTCGAATCTTGACTATTTCCTGAATTTATAATAATTAATTGTTTAATGCTAGGTTTCGACCTTTTCATATTCCCTACGTTACCTTGATTTGAATTATTACCATTGCTATTTCCGTTAACTATGTTCCCGTTGTTATTATCATTTCCATTTGAGACATTATTATCGCTGTCTTTGTTTTCTGAATTATTGATAATGTATAAATCAACAACAGGTCTAGCGTTTCCTTGATGCGCAGTATTACTATTCTCACTTCCATTAATAATATTTCCGTTTTCACTATTGTCTCCGTTAGACACATTATTCCCATTTTGACTAATTCCTGAATTTATAATAATAAATGGTTGTGCACTAGGTTTCGACGAGTCTCTATTCCCTACGTTACCTTGATTCGAATTATTACCATTGCTATTGCCATTAACTATATTTCCGTTGTTATTATCATTTCCATTAGAAACATTATTATCGCTGTCTTTGTTTTCTGAATTATTAATAATAAGTGGACTTATTACTGATCTTTTCGATTTTCCGTTTCCAACGTTACCTTTATTGTCATTTTCACTATTGTCGTTTCCGTTAACTATATTACCGTTTCCACTATCGTTTCCATTGGAAACATCATTGCTACTGTTACTATTTTCTGAATTATTGATTATACGTGGACTTATGCTAGACCTAGCAGCTTTTTGATTTCCTACATTACCTTGATTTGAATTATTGCCGTTATCGTTTCCATTAACTATATTACCATTACTATTATCGTTTCCATTTGAGACGTTATTATCGCTGTCTTTATTTTCTGAATTATTGATAATACGTGGACTCACGCTTGACTTAGCAGCTTTCTGATTTCCTACATTACCTTGATTCGAATTATTTCCATTGCTATTGCCATTAACTATATTTCCGTTGTTATTATCGTTTCCATTTGAGATATTATTATCGCTGTCTTTGTTTTCTGAATTATTGATAATACGTGGACTTAAATCGGATCTTTGTGCATTTGCATTTCCTACGTTGCCTTTATTGTCATTTTCACTATTGTCGTTTCCGTTAACTATATTACCGTTTCCACTATCGTTTCCATTAGAAACATCATTGCTACTGTTATTATTTTCTGAATTATTGATTATACGTGGACTTATGCTTGACCTAGCAGATTTTTGATTTCCTACGTTTCCTTGATTTGAATTGTTGTCGTTATCGTTTCCATTAACTATATTACCATTACCATCATCGTTACCATTGGAAACATCATTGCTACTGTTGCTATTTTCTGAATTATTTATAATACGTGGACTTATAACTGATCTTCTTGCTCGTCCGTTTCCAACGTTACCTTGATTCGAATTATTACCATTGCTATTTCCATTAACTATGTTACCATTTCCATTATCATTTCCATTCGATACATTATTATCGCTTTCACTGTTTTCTGAATTATTGATAATACGTTGACTTACATCGGATCTTTGTGCTTTTGCATTTCCTACGTTTCCTTTATTGTCATTTTCACTATTGTCGTTTCCGTTAACTATATTACCGTTTCCACTATCGTTACCATTGGAAACATCATTGCTACTGTTGCTATTTTCTGAATTATTGATAATACGTAGACTTACGCTTGACCTAGCAGCTTTTTGATTTCCTACGTTTCCGTGATTTGAATTATTGCCGTTATCGTTTCCATTAACTATATTACCATTACTATTATCGTTTCCATTTGAGACATTATTATTGCTATCTTTGTTTTCTGAATTATTAATTATGTATGGTCGAAACACAGGTCTCCTCCCGTTTCCTTGACTTGCACTATTATCATTGTTATTTCCATTAATTATATTTCCATTTTCACTATTGTCTCCGTTAGAAACATTATTTCCATTCTGACTATGTCCTGAATTTATGATAATAAATGGCTGTGCACTAGGTGTCGACGAGTCTCTATTCCCTACGTTACCTTGATTTGAATTATTGCCATTATCGTTTCCATTAACTATATTACCATTACTATTATCGTTTCCATTTGAGACATTATTATCGCTGGCTTCGTTTTCTGAATTATTGATGATACGTGGACTTACATAGGATCTTTGTGCTTTTGCATTTCCTACGTTTCCTTTATTATCATTTTCACTATTATCATTTCCGTTAACTATATTACCGTTTCCACTATCATTTCCATTRGAAACATCATTGCTACTGTTACTATTTTCTGAATTATTGATTATACGTGGACTTATGCTAGACCTAGCAGCTTTCTGATTTCCTACATTACCTTGATTTGAATTATTGCCGTTATCGTTTCCATTAACTATATTACCATTACCATTATCGTTTCCATTTGAAACATTATTATTGCTGTCTTTGTTTTCTGAATTATTAATTATGTATGGACGAAACACAGGTCTCCTCCCGTTTCCTTGACTTGCACTATTATCATTGTTACTTCCATCAATTATATTTCCATTTTCACTATTGTCTCCGTTGGAAACACTATTTCCATTTTGACTATTTCCTGAATTTATTATAATTAACGGATTCACTTGTTGTTTTGGAATTTCTGCGTCGGCAACGTCTCCAGAATTGGAATTATTTTCGTTATTATTACCATTTATAACGTTTCCATTAGAACTGTCTTGACCATTAGATACATTGTTACTGCTGTCCTTATTTTCCGAATTGTTTACGATTGAGTCATTTTCTTTATTGTTTTCATCTTTTACTGAATCTTTAGATTCAGATGGTAGTTGGCAGAGATTCGGCTTGTTAGCAATACACTTTGCGTTCGTTGAGCAGGTTTTTGTATCTTCATCGAAACCTTGGTTGCAAGCACAGTTTTGTAGAACTGGCTCATATCTTCCTCTGCTCGTTTCGGCACAACGTATATACTTTTGACAATCATCTGTAGGCTGATTTTCAGGTCTTCTACAAACTCTGTTACATTTTCCCGAACTAACATCAAATGTCTCGTAATCTTTGCACTGTCCCAAGATATATGGTTTTCCACCAACGCAACTTCCATAGATTCTATTATCTTTTGGATATGTGAAAAGTTTACCCTCCTTACCCGTGCAACTGATTGTAACACAGTCAATCGAATAACGTAATAATTTGCAATCTTTCAAGGATGCATCGTAGACATTGTTAGGCGGACAAATATTCGTTGTTCTAAAACCGTTAACACAAATGTGATATCTAGTGCAACTTCTGGGATCTGGGTAAACACCATCGATGAAAGGGCAGATGAATTCGTTCGAAGCACAACCGTTTGAAGCTACGCTTGTACAAAGACCAGTATCCTGATCGCAATAAGGTGTCGAAGGATCAGAACTGCAATCTATCACAGCTACCTGTTGCAATTGGTTTTTTGCTGGTAGACATAGTCTCGATCTCGTGCAATTCAAACACTCTCTTGTTGCAGAGCAAGGCTTGGAATCACCTTCGACGATTACGTTTGCTCTTCCGAAATCGTAAATGCTCGAAGCCGAACATTGTACGATGCTTCCGAGGATGAATATCTGAAATTATTGAAACAAGTTTTTTTTTTCAATACATATCGTTAGTTTATCGTCCTAAGTTCATTCGAAATGTAATAAAATTCGAATGAAAGCATTTATTAAGAGTTCATAATGGCAATGTAATTTTTGTACGTAAATATTATATCTTCATACTTACCCACACGATTGACAATCTAAGCGCGTACATTGTGTCGCAGTAATATGAGACAATTTTCGTTCTCTCGTAGCTTCTTATATGAATTCTAATTTTTTCTTTAACTGCTCATCCGATGTGTCATGTAAACATGTGACGCGATACGTTCTAAGATCTTTATTATTTGACGTAAAGTAGGCAATTAATTTATTGCTCTGACATATGTTTTCCAAGAATTTTCACCTTATCTCTTATTCTAGTTTAAATAAATAATTAAAATTATGAAATAGTAAGATTAATTGATCATCGAGAGATCACGAGAACAATCCTTTGTTCTTGAACTCATTCCTTACGTTAAATAGACACTGTTTGGATAGATTATTTTCGATAGAATAAAAAAGGCGTATGTGTAAACGAGAAAAAATTATAACTTTTCTTGACGATGTTGATAATCGTTCGAATCCATGTGCATACAACAACAGCAGAGATCACGTAATTATTTGTGACATAGATAAACAACTTGAGAATATCTAATTTCATTAATCGTTACAATCTCGTAACGTAGCTTAAATTTTTTAGATAAGATTTAACAAGGTAAAAGGTGATCAAATTATCAATTGGTTTTGATGATAAAGCGTAAATGTATTATGTACAAAGTAAATTTCGATCGACGTGTTCGGATTATCCATCGGATCGAGAAGCATCCTCGGCTAGTATATTCCACCCACGCTGCGATGATAGTTGAGTTGGGCGTGTTGAGTATAATCGTAACTCTGGTCGTACCAATCGGCCGTTGTGCCAGCGGTATTCGCGGTATTCGAAGAGTGGGTACCATGAGCTGCGTGGACGGCATGTTGATGGCTTGTCATGTGACTCGACGAATATTCGCTACCTTGAAAATGATTGAACTGGCCCCAAGTTAACTGTGACCTGGACCAATCGGTATTCCCTTAAAAAAAAAAAAAAAAAATAAAATAAAAATATTAATAATGAAATATTGTGTTTCTTTTTTTTAGGAACTTGGATTTGATGAAATATCTGTCAAGGTACCAGTATTAGGAGTCAAAGATGTTGGAGCACCATGAGCAACTGGAGGTTGAATGGACGGAACTTGCCCGATTTGCATGCTACTGATATGTTCAGAGAGGGAAGTCAAGTGTCCCGAAATTGATGCAGCATGTTCTTGCAAACTGTTGCTCATCGTTGAAGGTATTGGTGGCATAGGCGGTGTCATCTGGGTAACGCTTCCGGCAACTTGATGAACACTGCTTGGTGTTTGATGTAAAGCCGTCGGGCTGTGATGCAAACTAGTTGGTACTTGAGGTATTTCGCTTGGCATTTGAGGTATTTGAGCCATCTGAGCTAATTCATGACTCCCTGCAGCGTATTGACAGGGTGTCAAAGGTAAACTCGGTACAGAATGTGCTAAACTTCCTGAGTGTTTACGTAGACGAGCTCTCCGATTACTGAACCATACCTAGAAGATTGTGGGTGTATGACGATAGCTATAAATAATCTTTAATGACTATATAATTTATGAACTATATCATTTATAAAACTATAAATGATCTTTAATTTCTCTTATTTCCAATCGTTTATTTGAATTTTCTCCTGCTTCGAGATATTTTTAAAAAAAAAAAGGATCTTGACAAAAGATTAAACAACTCACTTGTATCCTTGCCTCAGTTAGACCCGTTCTCTGAGCCAATTCTTCTCTAGCATAAACATCTGGATATTGAGCACGTTGAAAGGCAGCCTCGAGTTGTTCCAGTTGTTCCCCAGTGAATGTCGTTCTGCTCCTACGTTGTTTTCGTTTAAGAGGTATACCTGGCTCACTTTCAGTATCAGAATCATCACCGCAACGGCCTAATCATAAAGAGAAGAGATAGTAGATGTCGTCGTGTTCGTTACCATGTCATTTTCCATGACTGTTATAGTGATTCTTTCTCAGACACATCTTCCTATTCATAAAGTGTAACTATATGTTTTTGAAAAACAGGATCGGGACACGCGGAAAAAGGACCTACACACGATCGAAATAAATGACGACAAGCTTTTACGATTAAATGAGCTATAATTGGTAATCAATAAATCCTCGACGAAAACTGCTAAGTCATGAGACACGAGTTTATCGTTGCTCCGATGAACTTGCCTCTTTTACTATGAATACGATATTGATGAGTATTATTCTGTGTCCACATTTTCAATATACATGCAGATATTCTATAAGCGAAGATCATAATCGTATAACGAAGTCATCGGATCATTTATGATGTAATTGTCTCCGGTGATATATAGTATCTGAGAAATCACGTTTATGGAAGAAGAAGTTTAAAACGCGTATAATTAATGTGAAATACTCTATAATAGTGTATAGACCATTAAAATAAACGTAATTACTAATTAATACTTAAAGGAGTTTTCCATATTCGTGGACGTCTATTCTCCTTTGATTTCTCCTTTGGATTTCTTCATGCCGCATTATACGAAAAATTTATTTTATTACTTTACTAGTCGGTGCAAAAGAGTACTTCTAATACGCTCACGTGTTCTTACGTGAAATGAATTCTATTTTATACCTATATGTACATATACACATATAGTATATATTCATATATATATACTTATATATACTCAGATAATATCCATATGTGTATTTGTGTGCCGCAGTCATTAAGGTATCCATAAAGTACTCGTAAAATGACCGTCAAACATGCCATTTTGTTCGACGTAAGAGTAAAGACGCCATTTTGTCGAGTGTTTCAAAACTATCGGTAGATAAGCTTATACCTAAGTTTTCTCATAAAATCACAATAATGCAGTATACCTGTCTAAGATATTAACTATTGACCAAGAAAAACATGTTAACTTGAGATCAATTTTACAGAGAAATTCGTTTCTATTTTTCTTTAAAGAATAAAGGCCGATCTTTTTTGATTGTGTACCTTATTTAGAATACCTTAGGGTATTTCGAATAAGTTTGTTTACAGACTATTGATTCTTACGCGTGCAGATCTAAACAAGAGGATAAAGAGGGTCTGATCTTTCAGTTTGGGACTTAGCCTTTTACCGTAACTAACGTTGAATCCTTTCTAAGCCCATCGGGAACCTTTTTAACAACGGTTTTGAGTTTGCTAGTTCGCACTGGCCACTATATTGATGTTTATTTGTGCGCAAACGACGAGTAGCTCGTGCGTCTGTTTTCTTTTATCAATTTTTTTTTTTTATATAAACATGGATAGAAGAGAAACTATATGTATGAGAAAAGTATGAAGAAATTGAACATTATCCTGACCACCGACGCAATGTTTGCTACATAAAGTGAACCTTCATTGTTCGAATGTATTTTTTTATTATCGTTCAATCGAGCATCAACTAGCACACATTGTATAGAAAAAGTACTTATGTTAGGATCAAAATTGGATATATTGTCGGTATACATTTAGATGTGCATCCCACAGTTCTTTCTTATATTCCCTCTTATTCACGTTCTATACTTTATCTCGGATCATCCCTAAAATGGAATTGTTATTTACGCTTGATTTAACAACGAATAAAATGAACGGTCAATATTGTAAAACGTCATGGAGATCGAGGGAAAAAATAGGACGAGTAGCTAGATCATTTTGTTCGATATTCATTCGAGTGGTTAAACCATACTTAATTTAAGTTTTTTTTTATAGTTAAAATTGTTAAATGAATTATTATCGTGAACAATTTTTTGTTAGAAATTTTCAAAGTTTTATGAGGCATAATATTAGCGTGTAAATTAATACTCATATCAATGTGACGAAATCCTGACAAAATTTGGAGGGAAAAAATGTTTACTGAAACATTTGCCCCCCACTCCCTTAAGTGTTTTAAACACACCCTACTAATGCATATATTCTAGATTGATCTAAACCCCCTGGACATTCTACAAAATAACCGGGATTCTGTGCATTAACTGTAACATATATAAAACAAAATCTAACGAAAATGGAGTGTTTAAATTTATACAACCCTAATATGTATTATTATTAATTGTAATAATAATAATAATAATAATTTTGTTATTATTAATTAATATTAATTTCCAATAAAAAGAAAAAAGGAAAACCGACAAATACACATTTGACGAGAATTTTGCAATAAAGCTAACTACAAAGAAAATTGGACAAAAGTGCCGTGTAGTAGCGTTGGATAATAATTATTGATTTACCTTCGCGTAGCTATTATAAATTAGGCTTAAAAGATGTTGTTTGGCCTTTAGCACAGTACGACCTGCCTGATAAAACGTCGCCGCCGCATTCAATACAATACGAATTGCCATTCTTTTCTCTCCTCTTGCGGTTTTTCTCGTTGGGGTAAAAGTCAAAAAGAAGCGGTAGCCTTTTGAAGACTAAAACGTGATCCTCTTCATTCTTATGTCCTTTTTCTTTTCTTTTTTATTGCGTAGTAGTCAAAGATCGTTTTTCAATGCATTGATCATTTTTATTTTTTTATAATCTTTTAGTAGCTTCAAATTTATTACACTTTAAAACCTAATTTACGATTGGTTTTTCGTTAAAATCTCATTAATTAATTATCATGAATCGTGTAAAAAGAGGTAAACACAATGAGGATTTTAAAAAAAGTTAACAGAAACAATATTCGATATCATTTTAATGGTTCATTTTTCAATATTGACTTCTGTCGACTTCTCGTAGTTACAACAGTTTGCCCTTTCAATGGGCCACCAACTTTCTCAACGGGTGTTCATTCACGTGAACGATCGATGGTATTATATTCCTTAGGCGTGTTGTGAAATATCGTCGTACATTTTTTTTCAGCTTGAATCTTTCTCTTTATCTTTCTTTTCTTACTTCTCTTCCGCCTCCTCTTCCTCATCCTCCTGCTCCTGCTCCTGCTCCTCTTTCTCTACTTTCCCCCCTCAACCACAAGCTTCCTACTTTAATGCACAATTTCGTTTTTTTTTCTTTCTCTTTCGTCGGTGAACGAGGTGACAGGAATTTAAACCGTTGGTCTACCAGCGTTATTGTAGATGCAACTTGTCTCCATGACCATTCTTCCATTCTTCCTTCTTGTCATACGAAGAGACACGGTTGTAGCCGCCAAAGAGGCCGCCAAAGGGAAAATATATCTCGAAAGATTCACCGACCTCTTCGAAAACAACCAAAGAGGAAAACTTCTAGCATTCGAGTTTGGTTGCTCTTGAGTCACTGTTGTCTCTCCCTTTCTCTCTTTCTCTTTTTTCTGTTTCTATACAATATTACGTGCTCTGTGATCGAATCGCATTTTAGCGTAGGAGAAGACCAACAATGTTCACTTCTTTTTAATATTTTACCAAGAAACCTTTTCTGTTTCTTTCGAAAATTTCAACATATAGAGGTTTTCAATAGAATAACAATAACGTTTATGTCATGCATATTTACGTTGTTTGACGATAGTTGTGGTTCGCTTTTTTTCTTATTGTGAAAATCAGAAGAAGAAGAAAAAGAAGAAGAAGAAAAAGAAGAAGAATAATAACAAAAAGAAAGATTCATTTTAAATAAGCTTGATAGATAATCAATTGACATAATTAGGTTTTAAACTCGTGGTTGACCCGTGTTATCTAATTTTCTAGGGGACTAAAGAAAAAAAAAGAATAGAAAAGAAAAGAAAAGAAAAGGGGTGTTCGCGGTGATGTGTCCAGGTGTATTTCACGAGTGTTACGAGTTTAAAGAAAGAAAGAGAGAGAGAGAAAGAGTGAGGAAGGGAAGGAGAAATAAAGAAAGAGGGGAACTTTGAAGAAAAGAGAAGGGACGACGCACAGGTCGGAGTCGAGTCAGCATTCCTTCGTGCGCCCTCTGACATCGGCGGTCCTCTCAGAAGGTTGCTCTTCATCTCCTTTTGCTTCACCAGCCCACCCATTCTCTCTCTCTCTTTCTCGCTCTCTTCCTTGAGTCGAAGTACGTGTGGAGAAAAGAAGCAGAAGACGAAGAAGACGAAGACGAAGAAGAAGAAGAAGAAGAACAAAAAATATGAAAAAAAGGGGATCGAGAGGCTCGAGAAAAAGAAAGAAATGGAAAGATCGGGTGTGATCGTTTAGGTGCCCATATGTTGGACTTGTAATAAGAGAACGTGCTCTCAGGTTGAGACAAGGAGGCGGGTACTCGATGAAATGCTTTATAGATTATTATCTCTCTCTCTCTTTCTTTTTCTCTCTTTAAACTATTGTTTTATTCATTTGCTCTTATTTTTTGTTTTTCTTTTTTGACTCATGTCGATTAATAAATAAATATCATTTATATATTATCTGTTAGCCAGTGGTCTCGCGCGAAAAGGGCATACAATATAACGAAATAAACAGCTGTTATATAAACAGAATGTATAGAAAATTTATGGGATGACCTTATCGATAAGAATATCACAATTTTACGCATTAATTTTGTTATATATATATATTTCTTCTTTCAATTGTGTATTGAATTCGTGTATCGATTTCTTTTTTCTTTGAAAAATATTAAAATTATATTAGCGAGAATACGCGTAGGATGCGGATATGAAATAACAAACACGGACAATTGGTTGAACTAATATGATACGGAAACTTATGGTGTGGATTATTGGGGTAAGAATAACATAACTTTGAGAAGTTGTAAAAATCAGTTTTACAATCCGTATTTTCTAACTCGTGTTTACAATGTCTTATTATCAAGTGATAGGAGTTTTTGCGAAAGTACACCGGTGTAGTTGCAAAACACTATTGTAAAAACAAGCTCGGCGCCGCGTATCATATTTCAAATTGATCTTTTTTTTATTCTTCATCTTCTTACCAGATTGCACAAGTAGGTAAAGAACAAACAAAATATTATATCTGACGGGAAAGATTGCTGAAAGATTTCGTTGCCGTAGATTTTTTTTTCTTTTTTATTTTACTCTTATATTGATTTATATTATAAATATAAATAGTCGTAAGAAATGGAAAAACAAAGAACGTCGAATGTTATATATATGAGATAGTAGATTCTAAATAGATTTTAGATATTCACGCATACGAACACACACCTACACTCACACCTACATTCATATATTTCTATCTCTTTCTCTTTATCATCTTCCCGCGA
The DNA here is from genome assembly GCF_001465965.1 of Polistes dominula. Next base: position 3,582,017 of record NW_015148978.1, on the reverse strand, counting down.
GTCGTCCGGGTTTACTCGTTGATAGGCACAATCAATATCGGTTTCTTGAGAATGAAAAGCGTCCGATCGGTTGAATAGATCGCGTGAAAAGATGCGTGTAATCAATTAGAGGGGGCCCGCGGAGTCGAGAGCAAATATCTCTTTCGTAGCAACGTCATCGAGAAATGTGCCGGTCAGCATCCCCGCTGTGTTCGATCGTACATCTATCGATACCGGTCTGTACCACCCATTCGAACGTATATCTACATATTGTCGCGTGATACTTCGCACGCGTTCAACTTCTTTATTTTATCATTTACAAACGACAATGACAAGGACAACGACAACGACGACGACGACGACGACGACGATGACAATTCATTTATTATCCGTAAATATTCTTAAAACATGATAAAAAAAAAGAAACAAATATTTCAACTAGTTGAGGAATTTTATTTCAATCGAAACGCGTGGCTTTTTATCTAGTCTAGACTGTGTATTAAATAAGATAAAAAACAATCCTATTTATCTGTAATACGAATTATTTAAATATACGGCTGGGGGTAGAGAGGATATCTTGTGAAAACGATTCTAACGAATAACGTTTGACTTTATTTCTAAAGAAATATCTGTTTACTCGATTCACATTTCCGTATCCTCGTAATTTTCTTGCGGCTTCCCTTTCGTGTATTATTTTTTTTTGCGCGTGTCGAATTAAGGTTTGAATGGTGGAAAAGGTGCTGTAGGTAGCTCTCTTTCAAGGTTATAAATCTTATACTCTTCTTCTTTTCTCTCTCTTTCTCACTAACTTATATCTGTTCTCATCTTTTTCTAGTGGGTAGATACTTCCCGTAGAAGAGAAATGGATATCCGCAGGAGTCGCGCGTGAGGTCCCCTAAATGTTAACAAATGTCCTTAAAGCGGTTAACAATAAGGATGGCCGAGGGTTGACATTAGAGAAGTCAGTGAGTTTTCCTGTCAACGCCCGTCTGCAACTTTCATAGAAAGCAGGCCGACGTTTTGCCTTTCTTATTTACGAGAAACCGACTTTCGGTAAGTGTGGGAGTAAAAAAGAAAGAAAGAAAGAAAGAAAGAATGAATGGAATGAAAGAACGAGAGAGAGAGAGAGAGAAAGAAAGAATAATGGTTAAACGAAATTTTGGTGGTCACATTAAGGTACTTGTGAAACCTTGTCGGAAAATCACCCCCCCTTGAGAACCATTAAATGCCGTCGTCGTTGGTGGTCCGCTCGAAGTTCTTCTAAGTAGATGACAGGTCCTTAATAATTTTTATTGTATTTCAAATCCGTAACTTTAATATTTATTATAAGATTTGACCATAATTTTCATTGAATTTGATAAAATCATCGTGGTGTACAGTTAGAAATAAAATGTAAAAAATAAAAATTAGGCAAATAGAAAACGTAAAATTACGCAAATAATAAGACTTCTATTTAAGAAAAAAGAAAGAAGGTAATTTATATGAGATAGGTATGAATAATTTTGTACTTTAATTAATTTGAATTTTTGCCAGATAATATACAAAAATATTTCTCAATATGTATATCTATATATCATAAAGATAGGACACTTTTAACCGTATTATCATACTACAAAGAAATTATTATTATCAAAATATATCGTTACTTGATAAAAAATTATATCAAAATGTATTACGTAAAAGTAAAGTAATCTTATGAAAGGAGAAGGGAAAATGGGAACGAAAGAGATTGTAGGAAGGATGTATTTTGGTGGAACGATGAAAATGATGGAAGAGGAAGGAACACACTGGTAAGATTGGAGTCAATTTGGCGTATCCTTATTCCAAAGTAAGGAATTAACATTTTCCACGAAGTACAAGAGAGAGTACCTACAGAGTGCCCGGAGTGTTAAGTGAGTTCGATCGAATCTACCGATTTAATGAAGGAGTTGTAGGAGTGTATGGGGAAATCTTTCGATGTTGTAGACGTGTACATATGTGTACGATGGAAGGAGACAAAGAACGAAGAGGGTAGCAGTTTGGAAAGGTTTTGAAACGCGTTAAAGCCCGATGCCACGTACGATATATGTCGGCACTAGACTCTTTCAAGGGATTACACGATCACGCGACAAGAATTGCACGCTCGCTATAAAGCTCGATATCGTGTAACGTCGATTAGATACGCTCGCTGATATTAAGCTTCGACGGTTAGCTCGAATTCTACCTTTTAAACTCTTCCTGCCAGCTTTTACTCTCTTATCCAATCATTTTTCTCATCCTAATACGTCCGGTTATATAGATGGATTTTTTACGTTCGTATGAAACTCGATTTTAAAATATATTATATCGTGGAATGCTTTTGAAGTTGGTATATAAAATATTTCATTTTGATATTATCATTCAATTAGGTTTTGAAAAAAAATGAAATCCAAGTACTCGTACGTTTACTCGTACACTTACGCATTTAGAGTTATTTCCATGATGTATTATATTTACATAGATGGATAGATAAAATACATTTTATGCATACTTGTTTTTATTATATATTTAGGATAAGCGAGATGATCATCCTGGTGTAAGAACTTGAAACCGATGGATCACCGTGCGTCGATAAAATCGACGAAGTTGATCGTGAATCACTTAGCGACGTTGTTCATCGAGCACGTTGTGCTCTTAGATCGTTTGGTATATAGCGAAGAAGAGAAGAGAAGAGAAGAGAAGAGAAGAGAAGAGAAGAGAAGAGAAGAGAAGAGAAGAGAAGAGAAGAGAAGAGAAGAGAAGAGAAGAGAAGAG
>NW_015148978.1:3471887-3565513 GCF_001465965.1 Polistes dominula | reverse complement strand
ACACACACACACACACACACACACACACACACACACACACACACACACACACAGAGAGAGAGAGAGAGAGAGAGAGAGAGAGAGAGAGATTTGTTCTCTTTTCTCTTTTAAAGCCTTGTCTCACCTTCTCTCCCGCTACTCGCGCTAAGAAGAACGGAACGAGAGTGTCGAGGGAGACGAAACGAGACTGGAAGTGGTTGAGATGGAAGGAGACAACCGGCCGCGGCCAGGTGGGTCGTAAAGCCTTAGAATGATGCTCTAATAAATCCCTCTGAAAAATTGCGAGCCCTCGGGCACGCTGAACGAACGAACGAACGAACGAACGAAACAACGAATGAACCAACGAACGAACGAACGAACGGACTTCTCTTCACCTTTCTCGGGACCACTCTTCCTTCTTCTACGTGTGCAAAGAAGAGTGGAAGGATCCATCCTATCCTGTGGAGAACAGACGTAAGCCAGACACATCGGCAAATGCGTTCACCTCCGCAGGAACCAAAGGAGTTTTCGTCCGTTTAGCCGTTCCGCGTTCACGTTCCTTTCGTGACTTTAATGTCTCGAAAGGTAGAAGGTGTTAAGGGTTGAGATGAAGGTTCTTTTTGTTTTCCTTCTTTTACTATATCTATCTTTCTTTCTTTAACTTTCTTTTGGGATCTCTTAGTTGATCCTAACTTCGATTAACATGTCCGAGAAAATTTTAGTCCTCAGTATTTATCAAATTTTAACTAATATAATTTTTTACGAAATTTTACGAAATCTATTCTTTAGTTTTTCATTGACCATGTAAAATAATTATTTTGAATATAGGTATCAGTCCACGCTAAACTTAAGGGAGATTTATCTATAGTCGAAAGGTATCAACTAACTTCAGGATGTAAACATTTTCATGTCGCTGTGCGCGCGCATCGTAAAAATTCACTTCTATCATTTTTTCTTTAACGCGCCAAAAGAAGTATAACTTCAAAAATATTTTTCGCATTTATTTGTATACCTATATATTTATTTTTATCTAACCATAAGTATTTATAATGTTATATCTTTATAATCCATATTGTGTTGGAGAACGGAGAATTCCGGTTATGGAAAACAGCAGTTATACTCGGATTTCAGTCATTCGGAATAGTATTTGTGTATTACGAGTCGAAGATAAATACCAATCTTTCGTTTAATTATACCCGGAGTGGAATCGAAAGATCTGGCGAGAGGCTGAACAGGGAATGCAGGCTAAACGTTGCAATAAACGTTCGAGGATTAATGTTCGTACGCTCGCGGGAGAAACGTTTCCTGTGGCAGCCAGCAACTCGAGCTCCCATCTGCGCACCCTTTCTCTCTTTCTTTCTTTCTTTCTTTCTCGCTCCATCTACATTCCCTTGGTATCTCTCTCTTTCTCTCATACGTTTCTCTTTCTGTTCACTAACGTAGAGGGAGTAGTAGAAGGACTCGCACCCATTGTCCGTTCGTTCGCGAGTTACACGTGTGGATATGCAGTGTTCTGCAAATAATTCGAGTATTGGTGTTGCTGGTGATGATGATGATGATGATGATGATGATGATGATGATGATGATGATGATGATGATGATGATGATGATGATGATGATGATGANGATGATGATGATGATGATGATGATGATGATGATGATGATGATGATGATGATGATGATGATGATGATGATGATGATGATGATGATGACGATGATGATCATGATGATGATGATATTGACGATGACCATGATGACGTTGGTGTTGGTGGTAGTAGTAATAATGGTGGTAGTAGTAATAATGGTGGTAGTAAGAAGTCGCGGTTAACGTAATACGTCTTACGATTTTATGTTTAGCCTTTACCAATGAGTAAACCTCTCGCTAACGTGGCGGCACCTTTGTTCTTATACCACTATCGGTGTTATACGTTTCGCCCGATATCCGATAGCCATTACCATCGACGGTCAATCGAACCGATCGTTACTCGGTTTATTCGAATCTAACTTTTTGCTTTATGATTCCTTCTTAATCAATAGGATCAACAACACTAGTATCCGCTTACCCTCACCTACCTTCTTTTTTTTATTTCCTTTTCCTTTCTTTTTTTCTTTTTTTCATTTCCTTTTCTTCATCATGAGTCATAACGGGAAAAAAAAGAAAAAAATACACACTGTAGGATCCTTGGATCTTTTTATGTACACGAGCCAAGTGACTGAGAAATAAAAAACGATGTAAGGGATTTTCTCTTTCTCTCTCTTGCTGGCCGATTTCATATCCCTGGTAAATCTGAAGTCTCAAATTTCGTCACAGTTCGCTTCATTCGTGAACGCGGATTTGATTCGGCCCGGTGTCACTGGCAACGCTCGCGACGTTTTACCATTTAACGATTATTTGCCGTATCCTCCTCTTGGTCTAGAAGAACCCAGATATGTCCCGCTAGAGGAACACAACCATTCTCGCACAACTTCTCCGTTAGGACCCTCCTGGTAGACCTATCTCTTTCTCTCTCTCTTAGTTCTCTATCACTGTCGATGATTTCTCGCTTGCTACTGCCTTTGCAGCTGGCTAACTCAAGATAGACGAACAGAAACTGGCCTACCCGTTACTAATCTATACAAGAACGAAGAGAAATTTCTTCAATGCCGGAAACACCAACCAACACTACTTGCTCCCCCACCCGTTATCCGTCGGCTCTTCTCTTTGGGGAGTTCTTGATTTTTATTCCTCTCTTCTTGATCTGTCCAATGATGATCGAGAAGATCGAATAATAATATTAATAATAATAGTAATGATGATAATGTATAAATTTTTCATCTTGAGGACATCTTCGAGTAGTGTAATCCCGTTGGAGTAAGAAGATTTTCTTAAAATGTCACTAAAGAGGGACATTGGTATGACGTTGCATTATTTTTGTAGAGTCTTCTTTTATTTGGATATACAACTTTATTTCATATATTGCTTAAAATCGATAACAAATATGTTGGTTTTTAAAAATAATAAATAAACTTAAATTAATTAAATAAATAATAAAGAGATTTTTTTTAATCATAATTCAAGAGAGTATCCTTTGCTATATTTATTTCAAATAAACATGTTGAACAAGTGAAAAGAAAGCTTCTTATTTTCTTCAAGCATAACACTTGAGAATGACCTGGAGTAGATCTGAGGTCCTAAAAAAACTTTACCTTTTATACCCTTTTTCTTTTGTCAAACGATTTGCAGATTAAGCGTATTAAAATATATAATACTAGAATTTAATTGAACAAACGTCTGGAAAATATGATTCCAACCAAAATCGTATTTGTGGATCAAAATAAGAATGTCGATAACAACAAAATGACTGAGAAGGGAAAGAAAGAAGAAGATGAAGAAGAAAGAAGGGATGTTCGAAGTTCTTGACACTCGTCAAGCGGACCCCCGAGAAGAAAATTCGCCCTTCTTCTATACTCCCTCTCAAAAAGGTTGGACTTAGTTGGTGGATAAGCCGCGAATCTGACACTAACTCTTCTAACTCAGTTACTTGTCTGAATTCGGTCTTTTTAAACTGTTGTTTAATAACCACCGAAGTTGCGACAAAAGTAACCTGGTGAGAAAAATATCCGCTTTTTTGGATCCCAGGTATACCGTGAAAAAAAATTTGAAAAATATATAAATAATAAATATGCATATGTATAAATCACATGTTGTGAAAACGTATTTGTATTAATTTATCGTATAAGAAATGTAATAAGCATCACATTTATTTGTACTATCATTTTCAAAAATAAATATCGAACGTTACTTATGCACCTGTTATACATGACAATTATCACATTGATTGTCATAAACGAATGACATCAAATTTTTCCATATAGAATTAACAAGAAATGTTGAATACGGCTATATCATCATGATAACCAAACGAGACTAATCCATACCGACAAACTCTAGATGTAATGCACACACACACACACACACACATCTAAGTCCCTTTGGTTCTAGCTACTTATATTGAAAAAAGGCCACCGTCGATGTTTTGTATCTTTCTATCTCTCCCTATTTCTCTTATACATATGCAAGTATACACACACATACACAAACACATTTGTATCCATACTTATACTTGTACACTAATTCTTCGAATCCTAAATAGAGATTCTAAAAATGTTCTCTTTTTTTCTATGTGGTCGTGTTTATACGCTTATATGTATATGTATGTGTATGTGTATGAATATTAGTATAAGTATACGAACCATAGCCCCAAGCTTGGGTGGTTGCTTTCGAAAGATTCGTTAGGGGTAGAAAAGTGTTTCCCTCAGACCCGAAGTCGCCTTTACTGCTGCCGACTTAGTGCACGCTTAAATCATATTTTTACGCTTTGATTCTTACGCACGCCACCCTGGAGTTAAAGGAGAGGGGAAAAAAGAGAGATGATGCTGCTAACATATACCAAATCTTTTCACTAGACTATTTAACCGAATCAGAATAAAAAAGAGAATGAAGGAAACTCGAAGAATTTAGGTTGTTTTCTTTTGTCAAAGTTTGAACGATTTTTATGTCATTGTTAACGGTTCTAAAACGTGATAGGTGACAACTACCTCAGATGAAAATCTTCTTCTTTCCTTTCCATATTGAGTTTTTCTTCTTTTTTTTTCTTTCTTTATTTTTTTAACTTTAGATTAAAATCTTTAACTTCCGTTAGAAAAATAATAATAGATCGTTTTGTTATCTACTTTTATTATCTTATAATGGAAAAATTCGAATTATGTAACAATGACGAATGTTTTAATAGAATTACAAGAGCTGCCATGTTCACTCTCTCTCTTTTTCTTTCTATCCTTATTAAATATTTTCTAAAAATATGCATCTCTTAAAAATTTATCATTGCTTCAGCACATCTAACCTATCACCACAATATTCACAAATCTTGACAAGTATATGTTGAAGTTTTGATTTCCATTTTGATTATCCGATGAGAAACCCCGCACGTTTCTTTGTCTATTGCAAAAAGCAACGTGTTAGAAAATCTTTTTTCCAATCTACAAAGGGTTGTAATCCGGGATCGATACGACGTTCTCTTGAAAAAGGTAGAAACAAGTTTTTCTATACCTTTTCTATTCTTTCAAATACATCTCTTTCTAACTCCCTTAAGTTTTTTTTTTCATAGATTCAAAATATTTTTTAAAAAGGATTTCATGAAACGTCAACGTCATAATTTTTTGGTTAACAAGGATCACGGATAATCCCAGTTATTTTGGGATTGTAGTTTTTACAAACATCATAAGTATGATACGTCTCAATGCCAGAAGAAATAGGATTAAACGATTAACGATTCCAGTTGAAAATTCTGGAATTTGTATAAATATCTTCTGAGGACATTTTTATTTGATTACTCTTTGGTAATAACATAGTTACAATAATGGCAAACTTGATTGCAACGTAGTATCAATAAAACGTCGTATCTATTCGTGGAGTGTATCCGACAAGAAGCAATAAAAGATCGTTAAAGTGTTAACGGATATTGTTCTATAATGAGAACCAAGTACTACCACCATTAATATAGGCATGTTCGTTCAACTATTATTATGCCGACTTAATTAAGTTTCGCGGAATGAAATGGACTCATACGGCTTGGTTTGCTCGCATATCAAAATTTTCCTTGGTTAAACGATTGCAGGATATTGCAAATTTATATCCAGAGATTTTTTTTTTTTTAAATAGGAATATATTTGTATATGCATAATAATTTCTAAATTATAATATAAAAATTATTATGCGTTACAAATTATTTTTATGTAGATATCCGAGAAAAATATTTTTAATTCGTTAAGAAAAATCTTTAAATTGTATTATATTTATGTTTTCCTATTTTTTTTTAACATTAAGGTATTTACTGATCAATCACAATATTGAAAGAAAAAACTAGCGTATTCAATCGCAATTATTTTGCTCGCGACAAAGGTCCTGTTCACAACATTTTTGGTCTGAGACAGATGATGAAAAATAACGCGAAGATACACTAAATCGGAATGTGTATATCCGTGCCGTGGAACTAGGAGAAGGGAGGTCCCTGAAGTCAGTCTTTTGGGTAGAACGAAGTTGGTAAAGCGTGATGACATGCCTACTTACAGCACTCGACGGCGATGCTTTTACGCTTTTCGTGCGGCTAGCATCGGTGGAGAATTTGATTAGGCCAATTATGCGCCAGCCGATCGAATCTCAACGTGAAATTAGATTAGCTACGTCGATTATTAAGTCACTATTGCCCTTTTTTTATCTCTTAATATAAACGCCACTTGGTAACATATTGATAGTAATCATAATTTAATTCATCGTTTGGTAAACATTTCATTTTCATCGTGCTTACAATAAAAATAGTTATTAGCCAGTAAAAATGATATCTAACGATTTTCACGTAATATCGTCAATTAATTGTGTCCAATAATTATTATCAAACAAATACAATAAGGAACCTAAATGATCGATTTTTATAGATAATTAAGAAATTATGTTAAGAAAAATGTAAGTTAACTGTGAATACTAGAAATTTTCGTAGTTGGTTTGTAGCGTTGTGCCCTTTTTGAAAGTAGCAAAGGATAGAACTTGGGAAGGTTTACGGGGGAGCTGGTTAGAGGTAACCCCAATGTGTATAGTATATGCACGGATCGCTTTGCAAAAGATCGACAAACGCGGCGTGATGCGCGACCAATCAGCACAGCGTAGCCAGCTGCCGTGCGGGCAAACCGAACCAACCAAACCGACGTATACCTAAAACGCTAAAGCTTCGGTTCATTCATCAAGCTTCTGGTTACAGGGTGCAATCAATAGCACAGTCCCTTTTTCCTTTATCTATCTTCGCCAAAGAATATCCATTGTTTCCTCTTCGTTCTCGTAGTTTGTTTGAAAAAAAAGATCTACAAAAAAAGAAAACGATAGATCTTTCACTGTTCTTTGTAATAAATCGACAAAGATCACTTGGCTCATATGAGAAAGTTGATACGTTTGAATGCCCAGTGATAAATAGAATTTCTATTTATTCCATATATGTTTTCGTATATTTATTAGGATACTTTTCATCGACGTATTTCAAATAATTCGAATCCATCAATATGTTTTGGAAAAACTAGGCATATTATACTATATGTATATATATTTTTTGTTGTTGCATAATACATTGAACGCGTTAGATATAGTTTAAGAAAAAATTAGAGGAGCAAAAAAGTAGATCTTGGAAGGTTATGTTCGTTCAAGGTACACTTCCTGTGTACCTTGATAGCTTCATTTAAAATAAGTTTGATGGTGGTACAAGTAAAGATTAGACGATCATCTAAAGACCTCATGGGGGATAATCGTATCTCGTAGGAAGCTAAGTTCTCTTCGTCGTCGTTAAACATCGTTAAATTAGTAACACTAAGAAACGTCCATGGGACGTTATGATATTCCCATATCAGTCTAACCTACGTACACGGTGAACCTATATACAACGGAACGAACAAACGAAGGTACCCTACGCCGCTCGATTTGCACGCTTTTCATTGGCTCGGTTAAGTTTGATTAATCTAATCGGTTGCACCATTGTTCGAAACGTACCGCGCCGTGTCCCATTGGCTGCCTGGCATAAGACCTTCTCATATATGTGTATACATGTACACCTATTACTGGGGGGTCCATGGTGTTTGCCATTAAGGCTGGGAGAAGACGTGCAAGCAGCCATTACTAGCCACGACCGAACTGGTTTTGTGTGTTTTTCGCTCTGCCCATTTTATTCCTTCTCCCTGTTTTGCACCCTTCTTCTTCCCCCCCCCTCCCATCCCTTACCCTTACGCCAGTTAAGTCGACGATGATTTGTGCCCCGTTTGCAAGGCGTCCCACGTCCTATAGGGAAAATGGCTGTTGATTTGAACAAAAAAAAAAGGTAAAAAATAAATAAATAAAAAAAATAAAACCAAAAAGAAACCATCTACTAGTTTTATTTTTATATTTCTTACCTTTACACTTTTATTTATTATTCTTCACATATTTTATCGTGACACTCGATAAATTTACTAACTCGGTATACTTTTCTAACTTTGTAGTTTGTATCTTAAGTTTGACTACCAGCAGGATGCTGAATTCGTAATATGTTCTCATGGATATTTGTAAGTACCTACTACTACTCCCCTACCTATCCACGGGGTGCAAACTCAAAGTTTCGTAGGTCGTTACGCTCGTTAAGGTTTCTCGTAGACGATACATCTGTCGAAACAGTTTAATGTTGTACAAATGTTTCTATGTATTTTCTTTAGAAATGAATGAATTTTGTAATTAAAAAAACATTTTCTACAATTACTATTGTTAAATTTGTTTCGATAACAATAAAAAGAAAAAAGATGTAATTGTAACGGATATACATTCGCGTACGTATACGAAATATGTGAATTTGAAACAAATTTTATATAAAATTGGAAACTCTTTCGATACTTGAAGAAACGATGATCAAAGATTAAATTAATAACAGTTGTATGAGTTTTACCAAGAAGGACTATAATCGGATAAATGGAAAACAATCCTTAGCAGAAATCCAATAAAACGTCTACGATCTTTGGTATTGTGAATTTTTCGGACCTCACATATAGCTTTCAACCAACTGAAGGATTTCCCCGCCCATTTTCAAGCCCCTCATAGCTTACAATTCTGGATTGCCATTCGAAGCGGCTTCTTTGAGTTCAGTCCCTTTTCTTTCAGCCCCTATCACCAATCCTGGCCTACGTACTATCCTCCAATCTGTTGCTTTCAAAATTTTCTTACCCTTATGTTACTATGCGGTAGGTTAAGGGGTCTCTTACAACGAAACATTTGTTATATATCTAATAATAAATTAATTAGAATTTATAATATTCTCATTAAATAAATATTTATTTTATTGTTATTGTATTAATCTCGATCATGAGTAATCATATATTTTTTTATATAAGTTTTTTATTTGTTATTTTATTTCATCATGTTGTTTCGCGAAATTGTTTAAATAATTAAATCTAGAAAAGATTGGTAAAATAATGTGAACCTCGAAAAATGCAACCGTGTCTTTCCGTTTACGGGACGATATATTTATGTCATGATAGAGAAAAGCGAAGAAGGTCCGACCACCTACTTGGCGAACACAATAGGCCACAAATGCGTGGCGACAGGACTCGTAGATATACGGCAGGCTGATTGCTCGTTGTCACTGTACACCCGATTGTCGGCTCTCCTTCTGGCTCTTTTCACTTTTTGTATATCTTTTTATTTTCCTGTCTGTACGATTTCAAGCACGGTAAGCTCGATCATTAATATAATCAATATATATATGTATATGTAATTTTTTGTTTTATAACATTTTATAATTTTGTTAATACAGGAAAAAATTTCGTTTAAGCATATACTTACCATATGTACAATGTTAAAACAATCATAATAGTAAATTATAATTGTAAGATTTATTTGATTAGATTTTTGAATGCGGATTGTAAGCTTTGTTTATTTCATAACGTCGAATTAATACAGCATAGCTATATCTATCAATTGAAAATATTCTTACATGAATAAAACGTAATATTTTCTTTATGTACAATAATTATATGTGTATATATAATAATATATATATATATAAATTTACAATTAAATAAACTGTTTATAATAATCATCACGCAACTATATTAATAATAACAATTTCTTTAGTATCAAAGTTAAATATTTAAGCTTTACTTAAAATCCCGCTCATTATAAATAACGCTTATTTATATTTGATTTGTCTAAAACATTTTATAAACAAATTTAAATCAACATTAGAAAAAAAAAAAGAAAAAAAAATTACTTATGATAATAATTTAATGCAGAAAGTAAGTTATTAGCACTCTGTTGGTCGTCACTATAAATAATTGTTCGAGTTATTATTTTTCTCGTATTATTTCAATTAATTTGTCGTAATATAATTTACACCGACAATACGTTTTAGGTTTTACAACGTTCACGTTTACGTATAATTACATATATTTACAGCTATTTCAAATTTCATAATTAAACTAAAGAAAGATCATACTATTAAAAGCACAGTGATCACATTTTGGTTAAAAAAGAAAAATAGAAAAAAAAACATAGAAATAAAAACCTTATCGTTTTTCAACATTGCTTCCAATTCGGCTGAGAAAAGCAAGCTGACTTTGATCAAGTGATTCATTTGTGTAACCGTTTAATGTACTTCGAGCCTGCGATAATGGAACATTGAAATCGTTCGTCCTTCCACTCGACAAGACGAAATCCGGGCCGTGTACTCTTCCGCAAACTTGTGAATCGATTCCACCCAAATATGGATAACCACTTTTTGCCTCACCAGGACTGTGAGGTGCAACATGATGATGAGCAACACCAGTGCTACCTGATACTGTTGAACTCGCACTTTGTACCATACAAGCGCTCATGTCTGAAGCCGTTGGACTGACGCTACCACCAAGACTACTCAAATTCAAATTGCTGCTACCATAGTGGGAGGCGTTGAATATTCTGCAAACCAAAGCACGTCAACAATTTCTAAAAGAAGATCGAGAAGAATTGATTGCTTATTCGTCGTATTTTTATTCAAATTTAATACGTTTCTTGAATATTAAATCCATTAAAAATGAAAAACGAATACATTTTTCGTTAATTTCGTTACTCGATATAAAAATTTATTATTCGTTCAATATCGATTAATACAAATTTATTTCAAATATTGATTACATGAAAAACATTTATAAAAAATTTGATTTTATTTTATGTTTAATTTGTATTAAGAAACGATATAAAAAAAAATGTTATATCATTCGTTATGTAAGTTATTGCAAGATTTCAATAGAGTTTTTATTTTCTCAAAAAAAAAAAAAAAGATAGACAAAATTGAGAAAAAAAGATATGGACGATTAGACTAAACTAATCAGGAAAAATTATGTTGAAGTTAACCATAATCCTGGGATCTCGTTACCCAGAAGAGTCGTTTCTTTTTCGGTGTTTACAAAAGTAATAAAAGATGCGCGTGGGCGTACGATTTCTGTGTGTGTTTCCTACGGGGCGTGCCGAACGTTTTGACTCCCGCGCTTTTGAACGCGGTACCTTTTGAACCGTGTTAAGGACTCTAAATCGTGCCGATGCACGACCCCTGCTTATATTTTTTCTTCCCTTCTTATTCTCTCTCTCTATCTTCTAAAACTCCCTGAGGGGGAAACAGTTATGAAAGGAAACGCGAAGAACGTAGCGGAAGCCTCGGCCGATTTATCGAATTTGTGTCCCCCCACCCTTTTTCCTGAAAGCCCTTTAGAGTCAGTTTAAAAGCTTATTCTTCTAAATATCGATAGTAGATTTCTAACGACCACAAATCATCTTTTTCTCTATGCCGCGTTAATGACTTGGCAATAAAATTAACAAAAAAAAAAACCGTCGTGGAAAGATCTATCTGAAAATGAGTCGAGAATCATAATTATATTCTTATTTGGGACACACGTTGAGTTATTAATGACTGTGATGTATGCACGTGGGTGAATTCGAGAAGGAACAAGATAAAGAGAAAGATAGACAGGGAGAAAGAGAAAGAAAGAGAGAGAAAGAATGTGAAACGTGACAGATCCATTCGTAGGGACGTACGAGTTAGAGTGAGATCGATCGCGAAAGAGTATGCGTCCCGCGTAGAGGGGTCTTTGGATCGGACCGGAGGATTATTAGCCGGTAGCGTTTCATTACGGAGGCCGAAGCAACATAATTGAGGACCACACAGAAAACGGTGTCGGTAGACGTCCGGGGAAAGGGAAGACGAAGAAGAAGAAGAAGAAGAAGAGTCAGAGGAACATGAACGAGTAGAAAAGAAGACCAGTCGACGAGAAGGATGATGTTGGGTACGAACGTGTGCGAGGACAACACAAGGTTGCATGGCACACTGTAACAACGCGATCACCCCGGCAACCTGTTATTACGGCACAATGGCTGAATTAATTGTTGAAGAGTGCGCGCAACACTGCTCGAGAACAACCTTTGCTCGGCTTTCTCTGTTCACCTGGTTCAAACCGTTTTTAAACGTTAGCGGTGTGTTGGGATATTACATGGGGGAAACTATCTTTTTCTATCTCACACGAAGTCTCGTGGGAGGTCTCTCTCTTCTTTTCCTTCCTTTTTTTTTCTTCTTATCCATAGGACCCCCAACATGGAATTTTACTTTCTCTTACTTTTAACGCAAATAAACTTAGTCCGAAGAAAAGGTTTGCTTTGTTGGTCTTGTTCTTTTTTTTCCTTACTTTTAATTTTTTTTTTAACTTTTTTCTAAATCGACTTACCCGTAGTTCTCGGCCGTCGCTCTGGTCCATTGCTGTTGTGCCGCGTAGTAGTTATCCCCGTAGTTGTAATGTTGCGGATAACCAGCCGTTGTTGCTGCTGCCGCTGCTACACTGACTTGACCATAACTTTGATAACTCTCAGCCGCGCTACCGTAATGTTGACTCTGAAACGATTGTAAACTCATCGGGTTGAATGCGTTCGTTTGTTGACTGTTCATCTGTTTCCGTAGTCTCGCTCGTCTGTTGCTGAACCATACTTGAACTCGTGCTTCTGTCAGCTTCGTTCTGAAAACAATGACAATGACGAAATTTTATTTAGTTTATTTAGTAGAATAATTAGAAAGAATTTGTTTTTTTTTTCTTTACTTAATTCTAATTTTGATTGATGTTTACTTTTGTGCTAATTCCTCTCTCGTATAAACGTCTGGATATTGAGTACGAATGAACACAGCTTCCAATTGCTCCAATTGTTCACCCGAAAAGGTAGTCCTACTGCGACGTTGTTTTCTCTTCAGAGTTATACCAGGTTCACTTTCCGTCTCGGAATCGTCCCCGCCGTCGCTTCCACCTGAAGTAACAGACAAGAATTGTTGCGTTCGTGTGTTGATTAAAATCCTTTAGATATAGATTTTAAACTTGGGTTTGTTTCGATCGCGTCTAACTTGCCGAGTATCGAAGGTACGTGTCATGAACCGTATAACAGTGAAAGGGATTGAAAGATAAAAAGAAAGAGAAAGAAAAAAAGAGAGAGAGAGAGAAAAAGAAATCTTTCAGTCCAGCACGTGCTGCACGTCAGATACCGAAGATAGGAAGCGAGTCGTACCCGCCCACAGTTCACACGCCGGACTGAGCAACCCGCTATTAAGACCCGCCTGATTACAGCCGTGGCAGCCAAACCTATACTAAACTAAAACACCGGAGAAATTAGGGTCCGCCACGAGAAGAAATTAAGTTCTTTGACATGTCCCGTCCCATCTGAGCTAAATGAAGGAGATTCGTCGAACTTTTTCGATTTTATTTAACCGATCAATAAGAATATTAATCTTTCTTTTTTCTATTCTTTTTTTTTGAATTAAAAAAAAAAAAAATATCTATACGTTATAGTAATTGTCGGGGAAAAAATTTTATCAAATATATCAACGAAATTCTGTCGAAATTCGAGCAGAAGCGCCAAGGTGCGGTACCATCGAGAAAATTAAAGACCACGAAACTGAAACTTTGCCATAAATCTTATAGCCGGGCTAACGATTTTGTAAGATCTATTAACGCGTATAGTAGCGACGAAGATTTCTTTTTTTTTTTTAAATTATTTTTAAAATTGTATGGTTGATATTTAAATAGAAAAAATAGTTTATTTTTAATTAATCCATATTTGCGTTCAGAAGCGTAATAATCCGCGCGAATCTCGTGACCGTATTATCGTATCAATAGCAAACCTAACCTCTTCGAATAATTGTTCAAACGTTGCTCGTAGTTAATAATATTTAATTAATATTCCCAAATTGAAGTTAAAAAATATATAAATAAATTATATTTCATAACTTTAATATTCAAATATGCAAAGATACGGAAATGTAACACTTGTTTGTGAGATTATTAATTTTTAAAGATGGTCGAGTATTTTTGGAGCATGGGGGGATGCGGAAAGGTTTACGCGTGTAATGATTGAAAGAAAACAAGAACATAGATGGATAGAAAAAGAGAGATAATGGAAAGATATATGAGAAGAAAATTTAAACGGACACCATCAACGGCTGAAGCCGCAAAGAGAGAAAAGAGTAGTAGTGTAGTAGTAAAAGTAGTAGTAGTAGTAGTAGTAGTAGTACGTCTCAATCATGGGAAGACCGCAAGTTTGCCCCGCAGTAAGAACATCTAAATCAATAGAGGGCGCTGCTATTCCTCGAACAAACTGGCAGACCGAGCTGTTGTTGGCGGTTTGTAAGATTAGAGGCAGACTACGAGCCGAAGACCACACGCCGTGTGCCGCGAGAGTATACTTCTCCAAGTTTCTTCTCTTCCCCCTTTTCTCTCTCACCCCCCTTTTCACTCTTTTCTTCCTCTTATTTCGCGCGAGGAGGAAGGGAACACCCGTCCTCCAATCTTCTTTTATCATCCCCATCCTCTCTCTTTCCCTTTCGTCTGATCTCTTTTATCGTACTCATCCCATTCCTCTACGATTCGCAATGTGAACGCGAGACTTTACAAACTTATTTATCCCCATAAGTTTGTTCTTTCTTTTTCCTCTTTTTTTTTTTGTATCACTGGATGGGAAAAATACCGCAAAATATTTTCTTTCTTTCTTTATCTTCGTTGTGTTTTATTTTTTGTTATTTTCTCTTACGACTGACACGAGATATTAATTCGCAAAGAGGTATTTAAAAAAAAATATGTATATGTATATATATTCTTTTCTTCTTTCATCGGTCCAGGGAACTATTTTTCGTTCGTTAGGACGAATAATCATCACGTCTTTAAACCATCTCTCGTTGTTAACAAATAAAGGACTCCCCTGTGGAGAACCTTCGGAATAAGTGTGAAAAAAAATTTCAAAAAAAAAAGAAAAAAAGAAAAAAAAATCAAAAGAAGGTAAAAGAGAATGAAGATGGTACTTATTGTTCCTTTTCGGATAGGGTTGGACTCCTCGTGCTTTGCCATTCTTCGTTTTAACTCTTCTCTTTCTTAGTTTCGAAGACGTTCTTCTTCTTCTTCTTCCTCTTCTTCTTATTTTTTAACTTGACTTCGAATTTAAAGAAGTATATACATTGGTACACAAGCGTGCTTGACTTCGTCATCGTCTACAGACGTGTCAACATGCATATGAACGAATTTTGAAGAAGAGAACAACCAACGAACTAAGACGTGAGCCCGTAAAAATGATAAAACGGATCTTTACCAAGATGGTGGTGTTAATCGAACCTGAAAATTAAGAGTCCTGGAGTGTGCTTCTTTCTTTTTTTTCTTTCTTTCATTCTCTCTCTCTCTCTCTCTCTCTCTGTTGTAATTTTATAGTATACGTCTAATCAAAACTAAATCTCTCCGACAAGGTAATAAACTCGACACATCTACGCGCCACGGGACGCCTAATATTTCTTCGCGAGCGATCTACCGTCGGTGATAAAATATAAAGAAACGAAAGAAACCAATGAATCCTCCTCCTCTTTTTTTCTTTTTCTTGTTGTATTTTTTTTTTTGTTCTTTCGTATTCCCTACCAACCAAACTTATATTTCTGCTATTCCTATATTTCTTCTTGCGTTCTTTGAGAATCCATTTTCAAAGAATTGCAATAATAATATTTTCTGTTGTGTGTGTGTATGTCTTCACTATTTCCGATCTGTCAAAAAAAAAAAAAAAAATAAAGACAATACTATAATAAATCTAAAAATTAATTTACATTGATTAACATTGATGAATTACTTCGTTAATGAAATCATGAATCGTTTTATTTTGTAGATACATCCTTAATCATCTATATATATATATACCAACTATTTTATAGAATAATATTTAATTTCATTTACATAGTTTTAATTAATATTACGTATTATTAATTGAAAATGTCAATGAAGATTTTTTCTTATTTTTTCAATGTATAATTATATAACTAATTAAATTCAATTCTATAATTAGCGTTACTCTGAGTAAACATTACTTCGTTAATTGAATAAAATATTGCTTAACACATTGCATTGAAACACAGCGAACGGATTTCGTGGAATTCATAAACGGAAAGGAATATGAACGTCTGTTTTTCTCTCCTCGGAAGAGAATGTTACTCGGGCGTAGGATTTTACGACGTCGTACGATATGTTTCGAAAGGCTACAGGTAAAATATGTAAGTAATACATACATACAAGTCGTTGAATAATTCTGACAATGAGATGGATGTATCATCGGTACTGTTGCGTCCCATCGAAATGATTTGCGTTATACCTAAATACGTACTCGATGTAACAGTTACGCGGATAATTAACTGGACGTTTCAACGAGTTTTACTAATCGGCGTTAATAAATATTGACTTATTAAATAATTCATTAATACGCATTCACATATGTATATTTCTTCTATATTTACAATTATAAAATTATTTATTTATTGTATTAATAGTTTATTTCTTTTGTTTCAAATTAATTTCAAATGATATATGAATGTGACGATTAATTTGGTATATATTATAGAAAAAATATTATTATATAATATATGTGTATTAATTATAAATAAGAATTACACTTTAGTTCATGTCAGACAATTAAAGTCAAGAAACGTGGGCATGGTTATTAAAATAGGCGGTGATCCGTTTGAGAAAAGAAAAAAACTGCATATTATTGACTACAAAGAGGCAGTAAAAGTATGCGACCTTTTTGATAGTATTAGATAAGTATGAGAAGGTATTCATAGAAAAGAGATTCGAAATCGTGTTGAAAATTTAGAATAAAAAATATTTATCTTACCAAGTATTCCATTGATAGAATGATTCGTTCCAAGATCATCAACACGACGAATTTTATTTGGTGAACCACGAAGGAGCCTTGAAATGCTAGAAACCGATGGTGCTGATGCCTTGTCGCAAACGCCATCCTGCTGGCAGAACCACATTGGACTAGTTAATATACTAGTTGATAATAATTAATAATATCATATAAAAAAAGATAAATATTTATGAATTATCTAAATAAATGGAAAAGTGTCAACGGACCTTTATCAATCTTTCCTTGATCTCCCAACTGAGAATAGCAGGATTTTGTCTTTTAATATCTTCAATCCTGCTCTCAACTTCCGGAGTTGCAACTCTTGGTTTGCTTCCACCGATGACACCTGGCCTAATTGATCCAGTCTCTTGATACCGATTAAGAATTTTTGAAACACAACCATGAGATACTCGTAATTGTCTTGATATAACACAAGGTTTAACACCGGAAGCAGCCAACTCGACGATTCTTAATCTTATGTGATTTGGTAGTGGACGGCCATTTATAAAAACTCCACCTAATTGATTAACACGACCTTGTCCTGAAACGTCATACAAACGATTTTCAATTAATATATTATTTTTTTTCTATTTGATTTATATTTTATACGTATTATAAAAATTTATACAAAATTAAATATTATCTTTGTTCAATTAAATTCAATTACGATGAAATTTTCAGGCTACCATAAATAGTGTCAGATTGTATTTTAATATCAATAAAATCATCCTGTAGATTAGTATTATAATTGAACTAGAAAGTTTGCTTATTAAATAGTATGAAGTAGTTGTGGCAGTAAGGAAAGAAACAATTAAAAAGATGGGAATTTCAAGAGTAAGGTAGAAACGAAATTGTAATTCGCGAGAAGATGGAGACGAGGGCGTGTACCTATTGCAAGAAACAACGAAACTCGTCTCTACTGGATGTACAAAGAGATAGAGAAAGAGAAAGAAAGAAAGAACGAAAGAAAGAAATAAAGAAAACAGTGATGGACCTGCATCGTGCATAAGATTCGTCGTTTGGAAGAACTCAGTGACACGCAAGGTGCCGCTCAAACGTTCCTAATTACCGGTAATTAGGGTCCCTCTTAATTAACTTAATTATAATCACGAAGTCAAACAAACCGCGTGTTACGCGCGTCCTTTGCGGCAACCGAGAGTAAAGAAACGAATGAGATGCGCGAGTTCTTCGTGTCGAGTAAAGTCAAGTCAAGTCAAGTTGAGTTGAGTTGAGTTGAGTTGAGTTAAGTTTAGTTGAGTCAAGAAGAAAGAAAGAAAGAAGGAAAGAGAAAGTCTCAAGCAGGGACCCGAAAGACCGTAGCGTTAAAAGAACAAGCTCGCGTGCCTTTTGCGAAACGGACTCAAGATGAGGAGAAGGCGTTTGCGAAGGTTTTGTATAATACTAAACTCTCCTTATGGCGTACTATCTTATGGTTTTGCTCGAAGCAGTAAAAGCGACGGAGTTGAGAGACTGCAACTGCAACCATATTCGAGCGTGTTAATATAAATATATAAAAAAATAAAGAAATAGTAAAGGAAGGAATGTACAAGGAATGAGAGAAGGAAAAACAAAAAGGTACCCAGAATGAGAAATAAATGGTACACTTCTGTGTCCAACCCCCTGCCCTTTTTTCCCAGTCCCTGTTTACAATAATTAAAAACATTAACTTAAAGAAGAAAAACTCGATAAATCATTATTCCTTAAAAAAATATAATTATTAATCAAAAACGATAACGTTTATTTCATTAATCCTAATATTTAGGATTAATCGGATTCCAGGAGAAATCTAGAGATGGTGTGATCGTTGGGTCTCGCTAATTATCACGAGGACGGGGATTCAGAAAGGAGATCCCATCCATCCTCCCACCAAAAAAGACAGACAGAAAGGGAGAAAAAGTAAGAGGGCAAAGCGTAGTCCCGTTTCGTCGTTCATCGAACGCTTCGAGATTTACATCCTTCTCTCCCTACTCCTCTCTCTTTCTTTCTCTCGTTTTCTCTCTCTCTTTTTCTCTCTTTCTCTCTGTGAACAGGCAAAGTCAGGTCTCTGCAAGCCTCTCCGGGTCTCACTTTGTCTCTTTCTTTCTTACGTTTGGGATCCTAAGGACACACATCCGTGAGGGAGCCAGGCCAGACCCCGTACGGTCCCGGCGTGTATGTGACGTCAGTCGGGCCGCGGGGCCCGACGGGATTACAGGCGAGATCAAAAGACGCCGACCGCCACCGCCGACACCGCCGCCAATGACGAGGACTTGCCTTTGAATGCGCGCCCTACACACTCCGCGAATTACGGAATAGAAGAAGGTGTACACCATTGCCTTTATTTTTTTTTTTTCTTTTTTTTTTCTTTTCCTTCTTCGTTCATTTTCTTTGATTTATTTCTCTAGGTCTGTCATGTGCATTTTTTTTTTTATTTTAACGTTAGAAAATAAATTTACTTATATTATTTTGTACACGAGTTGAATAATATTTGATTAATTTAAATCGTTAAAGAATATATATATTTTTTTTAAATTTAAATTACGTCATTTTATTTCTTTTTTGTTTTTATTTATATGTGTGTGTGTATTTTTATATTTGATTTAATTTTTCTTTTTTTGAATTAGAAGGAATTGATTTATGCATTAATATTGAGCAATATTTATTTCGATTAAATTTGACAAATTATTAAATTTTAATTAGAATATGTTATAGTGTTATATATTTGATTAATTGTAAGTAATTAATTTGTTCAATGTCGTAAAATAGATATTGGATTTTATGCATTTATATTTTTTTATTATTACATATTATGTTTTATTGAAATATTAAATCAATAGTTGCTGTTAATGATCAAATGACGTGTTTACAAATTTAATAATTTAATGAATAGAATAATTCATTGACTTACTACTCAATGAAACAGTTTGTTAGTGGTTTATGATATATCTACAAATAAAACGATTCAATGATCTAGTATGTCTACAATGTAATTCATCAATAATTCATGGTGTGTCTATGAATAAAATTAATCAATGTTATTATAAATAAAATGATATGATAGTTCAACAATATACCAGTTTAAATTAATGAAATATTTAGTGGATATATATTAAAAATTATTGAATTATTTTCTTCGTATACAACTCATCGATGAATTTTTTGCCCAGAAATTAAAAATTTGATGAATATTTAAATTATTAACAAACTACTCTGTAGAATCATTTCCATCACATTTATCATAACGATTCATTTTAAATTGCTAATAATAAAAAAATACAACATCGATACATAGAAGCGAATGTTAATTTACACGATGATAAAAGTTTGATGAATTAATAATAAGTCCAATTTATTGATTTTATCGTATCGTACGATTAACATTATTGTGCACGAATATAAATGAATAAATAATTGAATTAAATATTTGTCACTTATACTTACTAACTACAAATTTACATACGTCACGTAAATTTCTTCAATTATAACTTATAATTCGACACCTCATACTAATCGCAACACTTTATCAATTTTTTTCGTTTCTAAATATCCTATCTCTTATTTAACCCTTTCGCTCCGGAATGATTGAGACAAAATATAATCGCTGGATACGAAGCGTTTTGTTTTTTCATATTTGATCGTGTACTTTTGAGGAACGTATATATACGCTCTTCGTACATTATTGGTCATCTTACTAAGGCGTATATATACGGCCATCGGAGTGAAAGGGTTAAAAACAAAAATTCTTATAATAAACCAACGAAAGGTTGCAAACAAAAGAAATAATCACAAAAATCAAGATTTTCAAAGACATCGAAGAAAATCTTTGTGTTTTGGAATTTCATAGGATGAAGGAGAAGCAAGGGGTTGTGGAGTTGGGGTTTTGGATGGAAAAAGAGAAAAAAGAAAAACAAAAAACCAAAGAAAAATTATAAAAAATATTTATAAAAAGTAGAAGAAGAAGAAGACCACCCTGCAAGCGTGGAGCGAAATGATGAAACGACGAGGAGATAATTTAACGCATGAATTATTGATAAGCGGCAATTGATTGTGAGCGATCCACGCTAATAACCATGATCGGTGGCAGCGATGTGACGCGATAGAGAGAAAGAGAGAATGAGAGAGAGAGAGAGAGAGAGAGGGGGGGATCGAACCGATTTGAATACGCTCGATGTATCGCTCGTCATTAAACTTTCCTTCCAGGAGGCCCCCAGTTCCACCCTTCTTTCTCTCTATTTAACAATCTTTCTTTTTTCAAAAGTTTCAAAAGTATTTCAAAAGTTGTATCAAATAATAATACTACCAGGTGAATTGGTAAGATCCTGCTATCTAACTTTATCGTAGATCTCATCGATTAAATGAACTGTCACAAGATCACGAAAAGGATTCCTCTGCTGCGTGAAGACAATTTGTTCAGCTTTCACGTAGATAAGTTATATATTGGTTACGTTTATAAGAGAAAGTTTTTCCATACAAGATCTTTATTTGGATTCAGATTCGTTATTTATATGTATATACATATTTAACAGATGTATACAATATATATGTATATATGTAATAATATAATATAATGCAATATAATATCGTGTATATAATATATACACCTTAGTTTTAATAATAATATATAAAAAATATATATGATACGTTTAAAATTGGTTTTAGATAATTGTAATTCCAGGTATGTAAAAATTGAACAAATAAATATTTAATCAGATTTAAAATAGTTAGCCTAATAAATGGATTGAATAATATTCTTTTTTATTATTTTGCTTTGTACATGAAACAATCATATGATTGTTAGTAGAAAATTATTAACAGTAGGTATTATATATATATATATATTTGATTTTCTTTTATTTAAGCGTGATAGTAGAAAAGTATAGAAGGTAAGATCGTGAAAGAAAAGATCGATAAGATCTTTGGTTAAGGATCAGATAAGGATCGAACCCGTCAGAATCTCTTTGTCCAAGAAGATTGAATATTCTTTGCGTCGTTGGTCGTCCAGGAAGGGTTCTAAAGAAATTACAAGAGGAAGAGAGGTGTACACGACTATGTGCGATTATCTACGTGCAGCCAAGGGATGCATGTACTTAGCGTTCGGTGTGAGTTCCGAGTTGCAAGGCCTCAATCATCGCGCCGTCGCCTGGGGCCAATTCGATATCGGACATTAGGTACCCACGAGTTCTCTCTCTCTCTCTCTCTCTTTCTCTCTTTCTTTCTTTCTCTACCATTTTCTTTTCTTTTCTTTTCTTTTCTTTTCTTTTCTTTTCTTTCCTTTTCTTTTCTTTTCCTTTCCTTTCTTTCCTATCTTCGTATCTTTTTCTTTCTTTCGATACATCAAACTTGTCTTCGTTTCAACGCCTACAATACTAAACTTAACTCCGTTATGATTTTCTTTTTTTCTGTTTTTCCTTTTCAAAATATATATATTTATTTATTTTTGTAATAATTTAAATCCAATGATAACATTAAGTAGGTTACATTTTTATAATTAGAGCAGAAGGAAGTGGTTGTACAATTAAATTTCTTTATTTTATAAAAAGAATGTACTAACGTTTTCCCTTTGTCACAAATTATTTTGAAGTTTTTTTTTTTTTTTTAATAAGATCGCTAATAATTTTCAATATAAATTATTATAATTATTATAAATTTGTTCTTAGAATCGTATTACGGTATTTGATTAAGTTGTAGTTCCAAGGGTGCTAGAATTATATTGAAACAATTTTTATTCTAAAGTTTCTAACAATGATCTTTATAACAAGATCCGAATGTTATAGATAAATGGAAGTATAAATAAATTTTAATGTCAATCTTTTTTTCTTATCTTCATAGTTTATCCAAATGGATATCTAAACGTAAAAATATCAACGAATGCAAATTTCGATCGTTCTTTTGTTTTCTATAGGTACCATAAATAAATACCTATTTACTCGTTACGAAACTAAATCCTGTCAGTCATTATATCGTTGGTTGTAAAACTTGTTTGTAAGTCGTTAAAAAAGTTTCGGCGTAAACGTCTGACGATCTATCGTTTTATCCTTGAACATGTATGTTACGTATGAGAAAAACGATTTCGAAAAAATCGGTGTTAAAGAATATCGGTGTTAAATTGTTCAAAAATAAGTTGAACAATATCTTTGGAATCAACGTAATAAAAACAATTGAATCGAGGGAACGATTTTTGAAATTTTAGTTTATATATAAATATTATATGTATATAATATAAATAAAACAAAAAATATATTAACAATCTACATAATCATCTTACCTTGAAAAGCGTATCCAGAAAAATACGGCGTCATTCGATGTTGACTAAGCGCTCTGACCGCCATCTGGACCCCCCTAATCTATCTTTAAGCCAAAATTATTTTCTCCCTCCACGTTTTCACCGAACACTTCTTTCTTTCGTGATATTTGAATAATTAATAATATTGTTTAAGAAACAAAAAACTAACGAAAAAAAAGAAATAGTCAAGAAAATAGAATAAAACAAAAAATATAACAAAGAATATTTTAATGATCAACAATAATTAATATTTCCACCCAGTGAATTGATTTTCTTAATAATATAACAAACACTTATAGTCGAAGAGATTTTTTTTTCCAATTGCTCAAAAAGAAAAGAACAAAGAAAAAACTCGATCGTGTCCTCAAATTATGTATGTTCCTTCTTCTTCTTCTTCTTCTTCTTCTTCTTCTTCTTCTTATTCCTCTTTAATACTTTCTTCTTCGAATTTTAAAAATTGCACGATTGAAAACACCGCTTACGAATTCTGAGTGTACTTAATTGCTATTATTTAATAGTACTCTCAAAAGAACGTAATTTAGTTAACCAACGAATAACAGAATATTATATTTCGGAGAAGATTGAAACGAGGAGGACCTGTTTCCTACGGACTCTCGACTCGGACTGGCCAAAAGGTTGAAACCAAGTCTTCGAGGGGTCTCTTCTAGCAAGCGAGATGCTGCTTAAGGAAAAGGTAAGAAAGAACTAAGAGATAGACAGAGATGGATATATGGTAAGTCTTTCCAATGAAAAAGGAAAGACCATGATGAAGGCTCCGCCTTTATTCGTGAGGCCCCTTTCTATAAGAAACCAACACTGGTCCCAGACCTTCTCTACTTGAAGGCAAGTCAAACGGGAGCATGGTTGTGAACAGTGTATTGGCATTGGTCACCATGTTAGCTGATTCCAACCTCACGGAGGTGGTCTCAATCTTGACTCCGCCCGAGTTATTCTCTTCCTCTTCTTCTTTATCGTATTTTACCTTCCTTCTTATTATTATTCTTCTTCTTCTTCCTTACTTACTTTCTTCCTTATTTTCATACATTAAAACAATACGCATGTATAAGAAAGTATTTATATATTTAATTCCTTTCAAGGATGGTTATGCTTAAAAGTATCTTTTTAATATCTCAAAATGTGTGTGTATTTTAAAATATTTTATATATATTATTTTTGAAAAATTGTAATTATATTCATAAACTCAGTAATTTATTAATACGAATGTATAGATAAAATTATTTATGTTTGTTATCTATTATTTAATTAATATTTTTTATTCGAAATAATTTTGTTTTTCATACGTTTTATGTAATATTACTTTACTTATAAATCATTATTAATTTTTTTTTTAAATCGATTCTTCGAGTTTTTGTAATAATACTCGTGTAATACGATTTGTGGGTTTTGATTTTTAATAAGCTATGAAACTATAAACAACAGGACGAAGTCCTATCAAGAAAAAGAAGAAGTTTTTTAACTAACAAAAGTAATATAAGTATAGGAAATTTTATTAAAATCTTTTTGATTTTTTTTTGTATTTAATTATTATGTAATAATAATTACATTTACATATAGAAATATAGACGTAATTAAATAATTTATTAGATGAGATATGTTGTTGTTGCTTAAACTTGTTCACGTTGTTTTCGTATTTTAATATTCTTTTTTTTACATACTCACATTTGCTCTCTCGTTTCATCTGATTCAAAGAAGGTGAAGCGTCGCTTGTAATTTGGTTCGCATCGTTAATTATAATTAATCGAGTTGACCGTGTAAAATCGTATGTTTTAATTGAATTGCTGTGAAATGGTACTGTGGACAGAGTACGTACGACCGGTAAACTTTCGTCAAGTGCGACGAATCCTCGCCACATTTTAATGTTAAACGATCAACGAGGTTATTATTTACAAATTTTTCAGATTATTAACGAATTACATGCCACGTTATAACAATGATCACACTTTTTCTTTAAATATACATACATGTATGCTTTTTACAAGTGTGTACGTTAAATTTGTGATAGAATTAAAATAATTTAAATTAATTTCTTTTTTTTTATTTTTACTTAATATCCTACCGTCAGACGATTGAAATATAATTTAAGGAATAATTAAGAATATTATATTTTATATTATTAGTTAATATGTTTTTTTAGTATCGTTTTTCTCTTCTTTCATATCGGAACTTGGATAATCCTATAAAATGTCTAATTATAATCTATTTTTACGACTTTCAATCAAACTCATTGTACAATACAAATCTTTTGACACAAATCTGTGAAGGTGTTTAAAAATTGTTTACGCATATTTACGAATGTGTATCGTACACGTGTATTCTGAATACATATCAATCTTACATTAGGATAATTTTTTAAAACAACAATCATGAACCTTACATCTATTATATATGTACATACCTTTTATATGATAGTTTAATTTAGTAGATACATTTAATTATTTATTTCTACATACAAAATGATTTGAAATAATAACAACAAATAATAACACTCTATTTTCGATTTGTATTTTTCTATATAAAATCAATTATTATTTAAAATTATCAACTAATTTGGAAAATCAATTAGTCGATATAAACCTTGTACACACACATAAAATATTATATCAAGTAAACTAATTAATCGAATGAAATAACAAAAGAATTGTTTCTAACAAAAATGTTACGATAAAATGAAATCTGAACGAATTTACACTAATAAACATTAACAACATTTATTAGAAAATATAATCGTAATATAAAAGAATAAATAATAATAATAATTTTCCGTAGATCGTGTTAGTAAGTACGGGTGCAATCGTCAAACAGGAGAAGAAGGTGGAAGATTCAAAGAGAGGGTGGTTGGAGGATGCGCTGAGTTCAGTACGATAGCACGTGTCGTGATTGTAGTTTATGGGGAGCTGATTGCAGTCAAGAGCGTGGGTCGGTTGCAGTAGTGTGTGGATGCAACGAAACATGCTCGAGTGTTCCGAGTCCATTCATTCCACCTCTTACATATCCATTCCAGTGTCAGTGTTTCGTTTCGTAATCATTAAGATATGCATTATACTCTTAATGACGAGCAACCGTGGTCGCGAGAGCGTGTCCGATTCGCGAGCAGAAATCGTTTGGCCTAAGTCACACTGAAACATAAATTTTCTATAATACGCCTTTGACTTTATCGTATCAGTTTCTCGATGATTATTTTTTACTTTTTTTTCTTTTTTTTTTCTTAACTTATATCAAATTTACCTAAGAATTTTTATCATGATTAATCGGAGATACTTATCGAATCGTTAACATACTCATTTTATTTATTTATTCGTTTTAAAAGCACTTTTTTCAATTAATATTTTGTAAAATACATATTAAAGGAATGTTATCGTATTTTAAAATCAATTTTCTTGTTGTTGTTGTAACGTTGGTTATTGATACTCATTTCGTTTCAATTCTAATTTTAAACACTTATTTTTCGTGATCAAATTGACGGCAATTATTATACTTTCGTTTGCGTTATAATTTATTGATATTTTCTGATAGATAGTTTTAGGATTCGTATAATTCTGATAATTTACTGATAATGTCTAATAATTGCAATACTTTCGAATTATCACGCATATAACACTATCGATAAATACGAATAAAACATACGATAACAATGAAAATATAACGTTTGTCAGAGTTTATCGATCTTAAGGATTCGATAGACAGATTCGTTATCTATTTATCGAATGTGTCCAGTCTCCAAAGGGTCAACCTTGAAGAGATTCGAAAACGTCGGCGAATAATCGCAAAACACCCGCTGTTAGGATGATCAATTGGTCTGTCGGGGAAAGGCGTATTTTAAAATTGTCATAATGGACGAGAAAAAGATGATGTAGGATGTGTCTGAAATATGAGGATAGATATTTTCTATTTTTTTTTGGTAGAGAGTTAGAAAGATAGGAAAAAGAAATGTTTATAGATAGAAAGATGATTTTGTAACTGTTCCATATATAAAAAGATATTTCTTAAACCATATATCTATCCTAGGTATATAATGTAAAACGATTGGCTGATGTCGTTGTCATTGCTGAGAAGAAACGTACCCATGGGTATCGAAATTGAATCGTGATGCAAAAGATCGTCGTAGTCCCATCCTTTCTCCCGATCATTTTTCATATAAGGAAAATAATTCCCGAAGGAATCCTAGTCCACCTAATTGTTCCCCATTCATTCCCGTTTTCCTCTCGTAGGATACTTCAGTACAGTTCTACAACTATTTGGGGTCTATATTATTTTCTTACAATCTGTGATACTTTCTTTCTTATGGTTTTGAAAAAGTAGCTACCTTCAAACTTTTATTACTCGTTAAGATGTATCGACGTATTTTGACGGGTTTGTTGGTAGCAAACAGTGGCAAAAGTTTACCCTAACTCTTATTGATAAATTCTTAGTGATTGTAACAATAATTTGCATACATAGAATCAAACTCTAACAGGAGGAGAGAATTTTTCTAACGATTAATGATGTTTTTGAGAAAAGAAATAAAAAAGGGATTATATTTATTATTGGTTCTAATATTTTTAAACATTTTTTATCGATATTTTCAATAAAACGTGTAATTAAAATTAGTATTTACCTTGTAAGTAGGTTTGATGTAATCCTGTTCCTGTAATAAATGTTGATCATTCGTATAAAATATACTGAAAATTTATTAATTATATTTAACAAATAAATAGAAATTAAAGAAAGACAAAAGCTATTATTTAAAATTTTTAAGTATGACACTTATAAAATATGTCAAATGGTATGTAATATTCAATCCAAATGTACACGCGTTTAAAAAATCTGAAATAAGTAGAATAAATTAGAGTATTAAAAATGAATGTTAATTAATCAAAAGAAATATTATATTATTTTTTAAATATCACACTTGTACCATTATTATTATTACTATATTATTATTATTATTATTATTATTATTATTATTATTATTATTATTATTATTATTATTATTATTATTATTATTATTATTATTATTATTATTATTATTANTTATTATTATTATTATTATTATTATTATTATTATTATTATTATTATTATTATTATTATTATTATTATTATTATTATTATTATTATTATTATTAATTATTTTTCTCTTTAGTTGATACATAAAAGACATTACACACAGAGTGAACGATCAAAGAAATCTAATATATACTACGATCTAACGTATAGCAAGATATATCCGATTGGTTAGAAAAATTAAATATAACGAGTTTAACGCTCACATAAACGATAGTAGAGATGGCTTGCATGCCAATCGTTCTTGTTGGTGAGAGCCATTAAAAGTGCGTGGGCTCTCGACTTTCTTCGCACACACGCGAAATAACTGCATACGTGTTGTGTTCAACCGGAGAAACGGAGAAAGATGTTTCTTCGAAGTGTATATGTGTGTATATATATGTGTGTGTACGTGTGAATGTGGGAAAGGGAGAAAGAAAGATGGAACGGCACGAAGCAAAGAGAAAGAAAGAAAGACAGAGATAGGTAGAAAACGTATACGAAACTATCTCTTTTTCTCTCTTTCTTTCTTTCTCTTTTTCTTTATCTCTTTCTTTCTTATACGATTCGTGCAGGAACAGAGAGGAAAAGGGAAGTCTCTCGGCCTACGGACTTGGCCCGCAGTTAATTGCCAGCATTTAATGAGCGCTCTTTGACGCGCCGCGCGAACCGCCACAGCACAGCCAGTCGTAATGGCCGATGCTTTTCTGACGACTGCGCGTACCAACTCACCAACCGTATACAACACCACTGGGTCCAATACCTATTTACAAACCTACACATGCATATTTAGAAATAAGTGAGTTGGTACTCGAATGTATGATGCATATACGTATACATGCACTGCTAACATATCATGCGTTCATGTAATCATTTATGTGTGTGTTTATGTGTGTGTTTATGTGTGTGTAGATGGCGAAAAATAAAAATGGTTTCTTGCGAGTATTTATCGAACCGACCACCCTTCTACTTCCTTCCATATCCCACTCGCACACCGACGAAAAGCACTTTAACGATTGAGATATTAGTTTGACTCTGCTAAAAACTCAGCGAGAAGTACTCGTTTCGACGATCAGACAGTTGAAAAGGGGGGTAGGGTAGAGGTGGAATGGTGTAGTGACCTTTCCCCACGTGTCCATAGAAAAATCAGATTTCAAAGGGCCCGAACACATCTTTTATCGTTTTACTCTCATTATCCTCTCCAACCCTTTTGCTTATATTTTACGATATATAAATCGCTACGCGTATTCTCAACTATTGTTTTCCTGTCAACTACTTTCTTTTTCTTTTTTTTTCTTTTATTAGGGTTGAATGTTATTAAAATATGTCGGATTTTTAAATGAATGCGAATGTTGAAGTTCCTACTTAATAACATTTTTATCATTACGCATAATGATAATTTTTAATATTTTTTTTAAAAGATAATTTTAATGATCTTTTATCAAATTTCTTAGCAAAAATTTTCATTTCGATACAATTGTGCCATTCTAGATAATATTTTGGTTATAAATAATCGGAACAGGGTAAATAATATTAATATATTAAACCTGTAGAATATATCAAAATTCAACGTACAAAAATTATCAACAATCAGTATGTTGGAAATTTGTAATTAAGATATTATCAATTGTTGAAAATAGAGGAAATCTTTTATTTAAAAATACCGACTGTCAATAATTGTAAGAATTAGGTAATTATAAAATTACTTATTGTTGGTATTAGTTAGGAATCATCAATAATTGTAGACTTTTAGTATAGTAAAATTCGACAATAAGCAGCTGGTACTGTAGGATTTGACAGTTGGTATGGTAGGAATCGTAGATTATTTCTTACTGTTGGTATGGTAGAAAAATATTGATAAACTCGAAACTATTCAAATGTAACAAATATGTAATATTCGATCACATTTTTTAGTTTATTTAAAAACAAATATAAGTCCATGCACGATAACTATGAAATACGTTTATTTTTCTGTTTTTTTTTTTTTTTAATTGCATTTTATTATTAAATATTTTGAAGAAATTTAATAAAATGCTTTTAGATTATACATTTATTTCGACGTAATATTCATAATATTGATCATCATCCTATCAGCATTGGTTTTACCAACAATTGTTAATATCACTTTCGTAATACTACTTTTTTTTATCTTTATGTCTCGAGAACCGTTTTATTGATTTGTTCTTAAAATAGAAAAATAACTTTCTCATTCCATCCTGGATGAAAACAATTAATCTGGATTGACATCCAAATTAAAACGACGAGTATCAGATGCTAGCAAAGTTAAAGAAAAAAATGGTTATAGGGGTAAAGTTATATGGGCGTCATATAAGCATAAGCAGCATATCAAAACATGCATTTTAAACGTAGAAGAGAGATAATATATATATAATGTCAAGGTCGATTAAAAATGAACAAGATGTTATATAACAAAAGCACATTTATTTTACTTCGACAGAGTTTTTTATCCCGAGCACGAAGCTCGCGTGGGATGTTTTTTTTTCTTCTTTTTGTATTTTTTTAAGTTTTTTTTTTTCGATAAAAACTTTCATCATTCCATGTTTTTTATTTTGACGCGATTTATATCGTATTTGTAAGTAATTAATCATTATTCGCACAATTATAATAAAATGTAAATATAAAATAACTTTAAAAATAAAAAGCTTTTTAAAAATTGGTTGACTGACTGTATAATTAACAAAAAATAAATCTAACAATAAAATAAGAATAGAAAAAAAATAAATAAAAGTAGCGAGGAACGATTGGACTTTTAGTGTTCGTTACATTATATTCTTTTGATGAACTTAGGGGATACACGAAAAAAAAAGTGATTTCACATTTGTCGAGTAGCACAACAGCAAGATCTTCTTCAGTATCCTGTTCCAAACGGTCCCTTTTTTTAACAGTCAATAGTGGAGCCAGTTAACAAAGGCTCTTACCTTATTAGCAAGCCTACGTGCTTAACCCAAATAGAGTAGACTATTCCGTGAAGGCCCGTTATTAATCAGCTGCGAGGACGAATTTAAATGAAATGTTAAATGTAACATTTTAAAAAGGGTAAAAGGTCCCCGTACGAGCAAGTACAAAAATGACATTATTGGCGCGACTCTTTCTGTTTTCATTTTGTTTCTCCATTGGATACAATAAATACATCGGTGTGAGTCTATGTGTTGTCCTGTATGTATGTATATATATATGTATGTTTGTATGGATATATGCATGTATATATGTATGTATGTATGCATGATGTGTACATGTATTTATAGAACGAACAGACAGAGACATGTAACATTCGTATGACTGCGAGGTAAACTAGCAGTCTCGATATATGTATACTTTTATAGTATATATATATATATATATTTCTTTATTTATCTTTCTTTTTTATTTGGTATTTATTTTTTTTTATTCATTTATTTTCTTTATCTTTTGTAATCCTTGTATTTATAATGCGTCTCTTGCGCTGTAATGAAGACATTCGGTTACATAGGTCTCCCACATATGGGGAAAAAAAGGAAGGTACGACTTTTTGTGCATTTGTTCCTTTTCCATTCGCTCGTTCGTTCTTTCTTTCTTTCTTACTTACTTTCTTACTTTCTTACTCTTTATATTTTTTTTTGTTCTCTTTCACGCTACAAAAATTACATTTATACTTTTACGTCACGTCCTCGTGTTGTGTCTCCGTTCTTTAATTTTTTTTGAAATATTCTCGTCGTAATTAACGCTCGTCGTTCGATTTGAAAGTTCATTCTCGATAAGAATTTTTGATCTACGTGTTAGGACACTTAAAAAAAAAAAAAAAACACAAATTCAAGACAATAAATTAATCCTATCGGAATACGTTTTTTTGTTATAATTACGGACACCATACTTTTCATTTTTTTATTTTACCATTTTCTACTACCAAATGTGGTTTGGTTTTATTTTAAAACAGTCATTTCGTCTTTTACTTCACAATTTGATAATAAAAAAAAGAAATATAGTTTCCGTAATTATAGTCAAGTCCAATTCTCCAAGATCGAGAAGAGGATTTTAAAATTTTGAAAAATACAAATTTATATTTCTCCCCTTCTCTCTCTCTCTTTTTCTTTTTTTTTTCTTCTATCATTTTTCTTATTTTTGTATTCCTTCTTACTGTCCAACATTTTTCTTACTCTTGTAGATAAATACATACATACATATGTATATAAGTATTACTTTGCTTCATCTTTCGCGCATGCACGTCATAAAGTCGCGGATAATGGAACACGTACGAGTTTTCCAGGAGTTTTCTTACACTCTTCATCATATTGAACACGCATTCTGAGGTAATCATAAATACATTTATATATATATATATATAAATGTATGTTTTCTATGCCGATCGCACTAATCAAAAACGAACGACGACGACTACGACGACGGAAACACGACAAAGTTTGAACATTTATTATTAATATTATTACTTTTTTTCCTCTCTCTCTCTCTCTCTCTCTCTCTTTTTCTATCTATCTATCTTTCTTTTTCTGTCTCTTTTCTTTCTTATTCTTTTTCAATAAGAAATAGGAAAACAAAAAAAAATAACCACGTTCTTGTATTATACCATCCGCAGTAAGATGCTGTGATCGGTACGGACGTGAATATCGACAGAAATAAATTAATTGAGAAGAATGTGTACACAGGGTGTATTCGAAAAGTTTCGTGCAACCGAACGAGGGATGATTCTACGTGTAAAAAAATAGGGCAAACGAAAGAAGTAAAATTATATTTCGTTTGACATCCCATTTTCGATTGAACGAGTTCCCTATTGAAAGAAACATATAATGTAAGATGTAACATATATTTGGTATTCGTACTGAAAGGGTTAAACATAGAATCAGACCTTACCTGATTGTATTAGCAGTTCGGATATTTGTTTGTTTGAGATCCCCTTTTCGTAAAAAGTCTTCGTATTTTACTTTATGATATAATGTTACACGTAGAATCATTTCCATTCGGTTTTATAATTTTTTTTCGGATATATCCTGTATACATATACATTGTATATATATATATATTTATATAGGAAATTGACATTATGAGAAAGAGTGTATCTTAAATTATTTACCCTTTCTTTATTTTTTGTTGTTTCTTATATTCTTTTTTTTCATCATTATCTTCTTCTACTTCTTTTTCTTGTTCCTCTTGAGTCACTTTAGACTTATTTAATTACGTGTAAAAACGTACGTTTGTTGTACAATACATACATACATGAGCGCGATATTTAGAATCGACCAAAGACTATGGTGTGCGATCATATTCAAATATATGTATATGTAATATCATAATACATAGTAAAATCTTTCAACCTCGGTTACGTCGATAAAGGTTAGGTACTTATTTATTTATTTACTTACTCACAAAATATTCGAAATTTTTTCTTCTACGATCTTTTCCTGTCTTTTAATATATTCTTGTTTCATGAATAATAGTACTATATTGCAAGTTTACATAAGTATAAGAGTCATCGATGAAGTTAGAGGACAAAGTTTCTTCGTCCGTTCTGCGCAAATTGTACTACGCAAATATACTGCGCAACGCGTTCTGCTCAACCGTTTAATTACGAATTAATTATACAACTATCAACAATTAATTATCATAATAATAAAATAAATACTATTATCAAACTATACTAGAATAATATCTTCATAAAAAAATAGAATAATAGTGTCTTCAACTTGTAAAAAAAAAAAACAATAAGAAAATATTATATAAAATCCTCGAGGAACGTTCTAACTTTAAAATAAAATGGTTCGAGCAAGCGAATTAACATAAAACCATGTTGGTTTTTAAAAGAGAAAATTATATCACATGCTCATAACGAACAAAGTTTTCTTCAAAAACCGGAAAACGATGTCCTCCCTACCATTATGTTTTTGACCTTTTTCTTAAGCCAACTGGCTATATAGTACTACCACATATATGATTCTTATTATTTTGTTCATTCCCTTTCTTTTCTCTTCTTTTCTTTTCTTTTTTTTTCTTTTCTTTTCTTTTCTTTTTTTTTCTTTTCTTTTCTTTTCTTTTCTTTTCTTTTCTTTTCTTTTCTTTTCTTTTCTTTTCTTTTCTCGAGAACTCGGACGAGACGAATATTCTCGAGACGTACACTGTATAAAAGTTTATAACGTGTATATGTGTTTCCACGTATGCACACACACGTATACGAGGTACATCATAATCATACACTTGCACATCATATATTTATAGTTGCATACTTACATACTTACATTCATACACATTATACATACATACATACATACGTACATACATACATACATACATTCATAGATTCACACAACGAGCGAGCGTAATTAAAAAAGGACAGACGCTCGTGCAAATTCTCTTTATCGACCGAGGACGCGACCTTTACTGATATCATTTCTCGTCTACGTCTATAAATGTCGGTCATTTTTTATCTCTTTTTTTCTCTCCTTTTTTTTATTTCTTCTTCTTCTTCTTCTTCTTCTTTTCCAAAAGATGATCTCTCTCCTTTCGTTTGTCCCACAAAATTTTTGCCGAAAAAAAGAAAAAGCTCCCACAACGACGACGAAGTCTTCAAAGGAAGAAAACAGAACAGAATGACAAATCGTCTAGCACCGTCGATATTTTCCGTTTTCTTTTTATCTTATTTTAAATTTTGTTTTCTTCTTTTGACGACCATCGGATCGGATCGATTTATCGAAAAAAAATACGAAATACGTAATACAAGTAAATCCCCCTTTTCTATGAAACTTTTTCCTCTATTATTTGTTGTCTATATATGCAGAGTAATGCGTGCGATTATTTTTGTATATATTTGTGTGCGTGTGTGTGTGTGTGTGTGTATGTTTGCGTTTATTTGAAAACGTATACTCGAATACGTCAGGTCCGTGAGATAGAGAGAGAGAGTTAGAGAGATGAAAAGAGAGAGAGAGAGAAAGAGAGAAAGAGAAAGAGAGAAAGAAAGGGCGCTTTTAAGGATGTCGATTCTAATCAAATGAGTACGACTAGGACTTGGCCTTTTCGCTTTGTGCTTTGTCAAAGCCATCTATAAGCGTTTCGATGATGAACTTGATCGTCTTCTTATAGATGTTTTCTACGTTCTCCGAATAACGATCTTCCAACGTTCGTTCCACTGCATCTAGGAAGGGCTTCTCGATTTTCTGAAAACAGATCTTCTGTTTTTCGCTTATCTTCTTACAAAAAGAAATTCGAAATTGAAGGAAGATATCAAAAGAGAGAGAAAGAGAGAGAAAGAAAACGAATGGAAATAAAATGAATTCAAAGAGTGCATGGAATTTCTATAAATATATGCATGAATAAAAATACACAAATAAAATATATATTATAATATATATGTATATACATATGAAAATTGTTCTTAAAAAATATTTTCACACATTTTTTATAGTTTACGATCTTTGGTAAGATAGATCACTGTAATGTTAATGTAGTAAAAATAATAACATAATTTAAAAATTATATTTGGAGGGATATGTGAAAAATGATGACAATTAATAGAAAATAAAAAATAAAAGAAAGTACGATAATGCATAAATAATTTTGGGACATACCCAAAAATATTCTCGATCGAAGCCCGGAATTTTAGTGTGCGATGCACCAACCTGATGCAAGTACTCCAGAAATGTATCCATGTCGTCTAAACATTTAATTCCTTCATCGAGAGTCATCATGACCGTTTTTGCATGTTCGGCCAATTCCATACTCGACGATTGTTGTTCCTTCGTTTTCAAATCACGAAATTTAGTGAAAAGATTCAATAAATCTGCGTTCTCTTCGAATAATCTGCAAGTACAAATATCTATCGTCAAATTGCATTTATTTAATTAAATTATTATCAATTATAATTGTTATTATACTTTAGTTGTTTTTTTCTTTCGATAATGAATATACCTCCGTATTTATTTAGATATTTTGTTTATTTCAAGTAGAAAAACAATTAATTTTCTGATCCAATCAATTTCATGAATCAATAAATGGATACGTGTAATTTCACCTACAATTAATCAAAGATAAGAAGCAAATTAATTCTGCATTATCGTCACGAATTCGATCACAAGCCGCCGAGCTAACCTCAAGGAATGGGTCTGCTGATTAATTAGATCGAATAGATTCACGCTATTCCTTACTCTATTATTCTCCTAGACAATTGTCACGAGACATGTTCAAATTAAAGATCGATAGTTGATGATTTTCATTGATATAATTCTATCTTTAATGATTAATAATCGAGAAAATAAATTAATAACCAGTAAACAAATTATTTATTGGAAAATAAAAATAAATACGTATATATCGTTCGCATTAATGATATTTTGTAATTCGTATTTATTTGTTCGATAATTAACAGCATTGATTGTTACCTACACGACTAATAAGAAATTTCTATTAACTTGCAAACCAATAAACGACGATGCATTTTATAGTTCCTACGTAACACGAGGGTTTGGACAAAAATTTGCCTTTTACCCGACGTAATTTCAATTATCGACAAAAAGTAATTGATATAGATTATTTTTATTATTTTTTTTTAATCTTTTTTTATTACACATAATCAACAAAATGAACGTAATCAATACGTTATAATATATTAATTGAATATGAAGAAAAATTTTAAAAGAAAAAGAGAACGAAATAATTAGCAGATATTTTATCTATCTCTTTCGTTTAACGAAGAAATCGAAAATCAACAAATCACAAAAAAAAGAAAGAAAAAGAAAATAAAAAAAACAATTATAGTTGTCAACAATAGGTTGATACATTGGCGTACATCTACTACATCGTTTATTGATTTCCGAAGCTGTTGTGTTGGAGAAAATACACGTAGTTATGTTCTCTCGTCTCTCTCACTCTCTCTCTCTCGCTTATGCGATATACCTAAATAGCACGATCGAATTTAATTATGCTACGTCAAAAGCTAACTAGAGAGAAAAATAATCGCGACTATGACAAAAAAAACGAGATATTTTGTTGAAAATTCGACAAAAATTTTCAATTCCATTTATATCCGACTATTATTTTTCTATCATGTCTGAAAAGTACTATATGTACGGTATGAATATATATTTAAAAAAATATACCTATATATATATTTATTAAAAAAAAAAAAATCATTTTTTTTTCTCCACGAGATGAAATTTCAAGATTGATAAGATAGATGGATGATAGAAAAAAAATGAATAGAAGAAAAAAAGATTGGTACGAATTAATAATAATAGTAATAATAATTATAAGTAACAGTTATTAGTAAAATTTTGCAATTTATTTTACGATGGTAGGACATTTAATTATATTAGTTAGTACTACGAAAGCAACGACGAAGCGATACGATCAAAGTTCTGAACAAGTGCTGAAGGACTTCTTCCGATTGCACTTTAATTAATAATCAAGTTATCGTCTCTTTTCAAATGCAACATCTATCTACGATCTATACAGAAAATAATCTTGTTCCTTTTTTTTTGTTCTTTAAAGTTTTGTACCATTAAAAAGTGATCCTATGCGGATGAAAAATCCTGTTTTAGGTTTGTTGGGAAATTACTCGCGGTAAAGTAAAAATGTCTTGAAGGAATAAGAATTATTTTTCAAAGCATCTTATTTAAACTTCGTAACTTTGCTTGCCAGCACGAGATAAAGAACTTTGTTCTCCCGTTTGACTTTTATTTTCTCGATAAAATATTGTATGTATATATATATGAGAAGAACTTTGTCTATGATAACCTAAACCCATTTACTTTTTTTATTCGATATTATTTTCATGTACAATTTCTTGATTTTCTTTTTTCTTTTTTTTTGCAATAAAACTTATCGTTTGTATATTTTAATAATGACAAAACTTTTGTCTTCTTTCTACTTTATTTCCAATATACACGTTTTGTAAATCAAAAAAAAAACAGAACATAACTTTTCCTATTTTTATAAACACCTTTGTAAAACTATCATTGTATAGTAAGAAAATTATACTATAAAAAAAGGAAAAAAAACAATAAAAAGGATAAACAATTTGTTTCGTAGTTGGAAAGGTAAGGAAGATATTATAATGATCAAAGATATTTTTAAATCTCGTATCCATACTCGAAGTATGTATTAGCGTTAAAAATAAATAGGCGAGTGAAAGAAAGAAAGAGAAAAAATAAAAAAATGAAAAAAATAAGAAGAAAAGAAAAAGGGAAAAAGACAACTGACCCTCTGAACGTCGTCTATCGGATGACTCGACGGTTTATAAATGAGTCAAGGAACCGTAAATTAAATATGTAATATAAGAACGAATGTTAAACGGAAGTATACGAGTAAAATTATGGCAATAATTGCACCTAAGTGTCGACCTAACTATGTAATACGAAATTTGTGGATTGCAACTTTCAATTTCAATTATCTTCGCTTGTAAGTAGAAGGAAACTTCAAAATGTTCGAACTCATTCGTGTTCTATCTATCTCTTTCTCTCACTCTCTCTTTTTAATTCCCTTCAAACTTTTCGTGCCCTTTTCTAACGCTCAACCTCCGCAAATCCCCAGAAATCAATGTGGAGTACCTTGTTGGAAGAACTGGGAATGAGTTTGTACGAGGAGCCTGGGCTAAATTTTCTTCCGATTAGTGTAATTTCATCTCGAACGTACTAACTTGGACCTAGTAGTTTTACTCATCATCGTAATCTTGCCAGTTACCAGAAAAAGAGAGTGAGAGAGTGAGAGAGAGAGAGAGAGAGAGAGAGGGAAGAAAATTACGTTGTAACGAGATGATTAAAAAAAAATTAAGGGTGTCTTGATGATTACTAGCTTTACCGTAAACTTCATTTCAAATTTAATCCCCC
This sequence comes from Polistes dominula, assembly GCF_001465965.1. The sequence goes on along the minus strand of NW_015148978.1, from coordinate 3,526,643 downwards.
TAGTAACTTCGTTTACGTTCCTGTTTAAATAACGATGATACAAATTTTTCCATCCAACCAAGCACGCTTAGTTCATTTTATTTTCTTTCCTAAAAATTTTAAGTAAATTTATAAATACAATTTTTGATATATATTCAATATTTCAATATTTGGAGATTCAATATTTTTATAGAATATATATATTATATTGTACAAATTTTTTATTGAAATATCTGTTAACGAATCGAACGAATAAATATATTTTTTTTAATTATGTATTGTATCTATCGAAATTTATTATGTATAACTTTTAAATAATTTCTTAATAATTTGAAGAATCTTTTCAAGCAATCAATTAAGTATGAACTAACAAAGTTTAAGTTATTTTAACTTTTATCTAAAGTAAACAATGAAAACTTATAAAGTAAGTTAACTATATTTAACTGTAACATTACACAGTATTATACGTAGTTATACGGAAGATTAACTTTTCGAATCGAACGAAATTCTATCGTTGTCGGGGTGATGGGGGAAGAGGGTTTAAAAAACACAACTCGAGATGGTTATTTATTTTCTTTACATAATAGAGAAAGAATAAAAAGAAAAAATGATAATCCAATGATCGAATAATCGTCAATAAAGACTTTTTTAGGGAAATGAAGTGAAGAAAAAATAGTGAGATAAATGGGATATAAATATATCATTCCGATGTAAAACGAAGTTTTTAAGAATTTAATTTTGGTATTGACAATATTCTATCATTTTTCTTTTCTTCTATCAATCAACATTGTTCGTCGAAAAGGTGTCAATTTTTTTTTATTCTTTTCCTTTTTTTTTGTTTTTCATGGAAAACAAAAAAATCAAGCAACTCAATAGTATTCGCGTTGATAAGATTGTTCTGATGTGAATCATGGTGCTCTTGTAAAAGTTACCTAAAGGTTCTTACGAATACTAGAAAATCTATTGTTCATTTTGCGAGAGCGAGTTAAAAAGAAAAAGAAAACATAAAGATAGAATAAAAGATGAAAAACTTCGCAAACAAGTACGAATATCTGTATTATAGATCAACGATAAAAAAGAAATAGAATAAAAAGAACCCAAAGTTACCCTACATATGTTTCAATGTTTTAACCCTTTGAGTGTTGAATACTTTAAGCTGAAGTATATTTTGTAGGGACGGAATAGTTTAGTTATTAATACAACTCTGTTTGCATGGGATTCATATATATTGATTGATATTATTAAATCAAATCAATTAATAAATTATATTTAATAATTGAAGTAGTTTTTGTTTCTTATATAACTTTCATGTGACCAAGATTCAAAAAAACAATAATCAATACGCGAAAACGTGTTTCAACCAATGATAAAAACCTAAAAAAAAAAGAAACAAGAAAAAAAGGACAGACAGATAATTACGAATAGATATCAGATGAATAACGCAAAAGAAAAAAAAGAAAGAAACCATGACCAAAATCCTTGACTATTGGTCCTGTTTTATCGACAACGTTATCGTTACTGATTTTTATTACAATTTACAGATGTTACTATAATATATTTACTTTTATAGATGGTACACTCCTTTATTATTTGACTGCGATAAATTGAACTGAAGAAACGAAATCCAGACAAAAATGAGAGAAAAATAAAATAGAAAGGGAATTGAGGGTGGAAGTGAAAGAAGGATGACGGGGTGGAAAAAAAAGGAGAAGATATTATTATCTGCGAATCAAAAATATTGAACCTTTTTTTTTCTCTCGATTAAAATGAACCGATCAATGATATTTCGCAATGAACGATCAAAATTTCTATACTACTTCGTCGAAGTAAGTACCGACGACGTTTGTGCTGTGAACCCCGGCCTCATTCCTACCTCGCTATTACTCCTGCGCTATCGAAAATCGTTACGCACTTTCGAGGGAGTGAGAGAGAAAGAGAGAAAGAGAGAGAGAGAGAAAGAGAGAGAGATGGAAAGGGAAAGAGAAAGATGAGAGAAAAAGAGAGAGTGAGTGAAAAAGATAAAAAAACACGTTCAAAAAATTCCATTGTTCGATATTGTAACTTCTTAACAACGAAACGTTGATATGCATACATCTCTTTTTTTTTTTAATAATTATTTTGCAGATAAACAATGACGGACAAGCAGAGAGGAATGTAGGCAAACAGAAAAAAAAATGATAGGTGTTCCATCATTTGTATATATATATATATATATGTAATTTCAATATGAAATTGCTTTCGTTATCGTAATATATTGGAGGAGGTGGGAGTGGGAACGCGTAAACTAATTCTCTGAATTTTGTGATAACTTAACTGTGCATGTTAACATGGTTATATCGTTACGAGTTGTATTAAGAGATCGTGTTTAGAACGAAATTTCAAGATAATACAAAATTTGGCGTATGAAATTTGTATTATATAGAAATTGTGTTTTAACGAAATATATGTGTATGGGGAAAATTGTGTTACATGTTGTTATCAATTTATGAATTTTCTTATATAGAAATTATGTTTTTGAAATATTATTGTGTGTTATATGGTAATAAAGGTTTGAGTATACACGTGTTGTGGTTGTAATGTGTGTAAATAATATTTCATTATTAGAAATAAATTGCATCGATACAGAAAAAAAATAAAAAGAAAAAATAAACACCTACGGACGTGTTATAACGTTGATAACGTTCGACAAACTGAATAGAATCGGTAATGTTGAGGCAAACTTAAACTGATGCAGGTTTCATGATAACCAAGGTGTAGATTTATGCATCGCTACATGTGTCAACGTGTATAGAGATCTTAAAGAAAGGGGAAGAGTGTGAGAGAGAGAGAGAAAAAAGGAAAAGGAAATACGCGTTTTCTGAAGTATACTTGAAAAAAAGGAAAAAAAATATTTTTTAAAGTCAAACGTAAACGTGCTTTTGATCGTTCGTAAAAAAAGAAAATATACATTTTTAATGTACGAAGTATTTAAGGTTGTTCAATAAATATGAGAGATGAGTATGATTTTGGTCACACAAGAGTGAACATAAAAAAAGGAAACAAGAAACTAAAAATGCACATTAGGGGAATAATTCCTGACCCTCTTTTGATTCATTCTATCTATATTATAATGTTTCTGAAACTATTTGTTATACGTTTTCACCCCTACGATTGAAACGACGAATTGAATTGATAAATGATTCAACACTGTTAATTTATATAGAACAATTGATAAATAACAAAAAAAGATGTCAATAATTTATGAAGCATTACTAATGCGTAATTAAAAAAACGATTATTAATTTTATAATAGAGAATCGAAAGGATTGAAAGTGTTGTTTAACCGTTTAATTAATTTTTAGTCATTACTCTGACACGAATAAAATTAATCTCTCAAAATGAATTTTATACCTATCCGTTTTCACATTTACCGAATAGAATAGAACAAAACAACTGTCATTAGTTTAATAGCGTTATGTACATAATAGAAATGCAAAGGGTGAGAGAGAGAGAGAGAGAGAGAGAGAGAGAGAGAAATTGAATATATAACATAGCGGGAAATTTGAATCACAAAATACGTTGGCACATTTTGTTTAATTTTGTGGAACGATATCAGGCTTCTATGTACGTACGTACGTACGTACACACACATATTATTCATGCTATAATACTTATATACCTATTAACACTAACGAATGTATTACCTACACATGCTCAGTTTTACTTGATACTACATGTACATAACGTATATACATATGTATATATATGTTATATATGTATATATACATACATAACAATTCAATTATGGATGCGAAACGAGCACGCGAGCCGACGCAAGCACGTTGAATTAAGTCGAAAGGATATATTGCGACTAGTAAAAAGGCTGTTCTTGGAAAACCTCAAGGTACTTTTCGGTAAGAAATTTTGTATACTTCCGTTAAAGGTCCGAGAAAGTAAAACTAAATTATTTAATATCTCAATGAAATCCAAACAATGTGATAAAATGTTATCCTTTGTCGTGATTTTGTTTTATTTTTATTTTTAACGTTAAATAAAAAATGATATCCTTTTACGTTTATGTTCGGACAGTTTTTATGTTCGGTCATGATCGTTTTATCTAAAAATAAGATAAAATGTGAAAGAAAATAATTTCTTTCATGGGAAAATACATTTTCAATGCATATATGACTTGCGTTATATTCAAGGCTTTTTTTTTCGTTTCATGTCAGATGATAAATATCTTTTTCTCTTTTTCTTCTTCTTCTTAGTCATTATCATCATCATTATCATCATCTTTTTCTTCTTCTTCTTCTACATCTCAAGAGGAAAAAAGAAAGAGAGATAAAGCACATCATCGGCGTCGTTCGAAAGCAAAGGATCAGGGTGGTTCACTGAATAATCCACCCTACTTTCAGGGTTGTGTTTGACGTTGATGGCGGCCTTGAAGAGCCTAAACGCTCAGCTAATCACGTAATGGCGCGTGACGCGAAGAAACACGGCTTGTTCTACCGTGGAAAATGTATGTGGTGTCGTAGGAAAGAGAAAGAGAGATGGATGTATAGACAGATAGATAGATAGATAGAAAGACAGATAGATAGATAGTGACACATAAACCTGTAGAAAGAAAGAGAAAGAAAATCGTTAACGTCACAGCTAACACTGACACGAGAAATTGATGCTTGAGATTTTTTTTTTATGCCAACGTCATCGGTGATTTATTGAAAACAAAATAAAAACTAACCAAAACTTACAAAAAACATTTCTAAACTCTTGGGAGAAATTATTTTCAAAATTTAAATTATTTGAAAATTAAAAAAGACCTCTCGAACTAATATTTATTTGTATTTATTCAAACTAATATTTATTTATATACATTCAAAAGATTTCGAAAGATTATAGAACAAAATTATATTGAAAGATTGTGTATATTAATTGATACAATAATATTAAAATAATAATAAACTAAAAAACAATTTAAAAATGTTATACTTAATTTAATCGATATCTTCTTGATTCTCAAAATAATTAGAAATATATTATTTCCAAGTACTTTCGTAGAACGATAAAGACAATTATTCGGATGTTATTCAAAGAGTAAACGTTCGAGGTTCGATCCAACAAACTTGTCATTTATATGCTACTCTCAACGATATCACAATCGATCGAAAGACGACGTGTATCTATTACAGTTCATGTAACTATAGATCCTTTCTATTTTTAAAATTGAAACGTGCGCTCTTGAAGAATAAGCAGCACGAAAGCGTTCGATCGTTCCTAGAGTATTCTCGTTGAAAATAAAAAAAAAGAGATAAAACACACGCAGATATAAATGGTGTTTGAGATAGTTCAATAGATAAAACAAAATCCCCTTCACCCCTACCCCCAAAAGAAAAAAAAGAAACAAAAAGAGAAATAAAAAGAAAGAAAGAAAGATAGAGTTGAAGTAGATAGATATAACAAACCTTATGAACATGTAGATACCGGTAGCTTCTAGGGCTCTACCTACGGCCCTCCAACTAGCCATAACTGTAAATTTTTGCCTAGCCGTCAATGGAAGTCTAGGATCTGTAGTATTTTGTGGTGGTGGTGGCGAAGCTTCGCGAGCATTTTGATTTCGCGATTTCGTAGCTGTAAGTTTGCTAAGTTCGCAACCCATTTTGTATTGTGAGAAATTGATTTAACGTTATTATACGATTAATCCTATCTCTTTACAAGTGTCTTGATTGGTTTATTCTTTCTTTCTTTGTTATTTTCTTGTTATTATTATTATTGTTAATTTTACACTTTGCGAGAAAAAACGCAAAGCAACGCAACGCAACGCAATGTGCGATAGAAATTTTTTTCTCTCGTGCCTACCTCCCTCCCACCTCCCTCTTCCAGCCACAAAATTTGAATCTTCTATTGGGATTCAAAATGGCAATCGAAAAAATCCACGAGCGTGGTGGATCATCGATCGCAAACGCTCGTATCTTTTCTCTTGTTTATTATCGATGGTTAACATTACGCAACTTTAAACCTTTTCTTCTTTTGAACGAATGTTTCACTTTTTAATTAAATGTTTTTTGTTTGTTTTTTTTCTTTTTTGTCAATTGTTAATGGTCCAGTTATATAACAAACGTATAACGTTTGATTCGAAACTGTCAATTCTGTAGAAACATTTTTAATTTTCTTCGATTTGTCATCGAGAACGTTTGATCGTTAAACGATCGATATAAATCACGATCGTCATTTTAATCGGCAAACAAGTCACACTTCCTTTTTTTTCTATGTTTTTTTATTTTATTTTTTAACTCATTTTATCGCACACGCGCATTTGCGATTATGACGAAAAATCTACAAATTTTCTTCTTTATCTTCCTTACTTTTTTTCTTTCACTATTACTTCTTCTTCTTCTTTCTCTTCTTCTTCTTCTTTTTAGACACGCAACACACGTGTTGTTTGAAATTCTGACACACCGGTTGTATACACTTCGTGGCTAGTCGCTAAATAAGTCTCTGTCAATTCCATTGCAAAATTTTCGAATTTGGTTGAAAAAGAGAGGAAAAAAAAATAACAAAAAAAAAAAAGAAAAAGAAGAAAGGAGAAAACACAACGAGAGTGAATACGATTCTTGTTGATCTCGTTGATGTCTATTGGTTGTCTTATTATTTTCTTTAATAATAATCAATATATGATTTTGAAAAGATGAACGAAAATAGGCCTGACGACGAATTGAGAAAGAAACACGTCATTTATGATACGTCAGGATGATCCGCAATGTTCATTTTGGTTTAGTTGGAAGAACGTGAGCTTGTTTGAGGGGTAAAGGAAGTACAAGTGGTGGTTGCTCTCGAGTATCGGGAAGGAGGATGATGATATTGACAGGAGGTCGAGTATCGGCGGGAGAAACCTTTCACTCTTTCTTTCTCTCTCTTTTCCTATCTTTCGTTCGTTTTTAACGTGTTTCTCGAGATTATCAAACGTCCTCATCGAAAGATCATTTCTTCAGATACGATTGTTTCTATTTTCTTTTCCATTTTTCTCGCTAACTCGTTGCATACATATATATAATGCGTTTATATGTATATATACATATATATATATGTATATATATATATATATATATCTCTTTCTCTTTTGTAAATCGATTCCTGTCCTCTCTTCCTATCTTCGTTGATATCGAGCCAATCGAGAGCACCTGACGCACGCTCTCCGTTATAACTGATATCTCTTCCTTCAACTCATCATAACACCACGAATAGACAAAAATAAAATTTAAGAATACAAAAAAGAACAGTCTTAAAAGTATATTATGAACAATTAAAAAATAGATAGATGATAGAAAAAACTATCCTTTAATTCCGATCATCTTCCATTAACATCCAAAACGATATTCTGATATGAATCTCGTCGTCCATCGATGATATCTTATTTAATCTTTTTTTTCTTCACAATTATTTATCGTTCATATTTGCAAAAAGATTCTTCGTACAATTCACCACTCATCATTTATTTCTATTTCTATCTATCTATCTATCTATTTATCTTTATTAAATTAATAATTCCTTTTTTTTTTTATATGTTATCACTGCACCAAAAAATTAGTTCAGTAAACTCGGATTATTGTATTGGTCTTCCTTTTAAGGTAGAGTTTCCTGTTTTCTATCTTTAGACCGTTTCCCGGGGCTCCCTGATAAAGAGCTTACCGCAATTCTTGAACGTAAACGATATTGCCTAGAGCCCAGGCGAGCCGAGACTGAGGCGCCCATAACAAGTGCTCCTCTGGTGGTGACGCATGCGTCCCGACGCCGGGACCCTTCCTTTCCATCCTTCCATCATCCCCCTACCATACTTACACTTTATATCTTTTCTCATCCTCATCCTCATACACCCTCAGCCTCATCTACAGTCTCATCCTCAGCCTCATTTTCATCCTCGTCCTCAACCTCCATCAGCCTCCATCCAACCCACCCCAACCCCCAAACTCCCCCTCAACCCTCAGCACCCAACCCTCAACACCCGTATCCTCCCCTTTGCCACAAACTACGAGACCAATTAATCGGCCACTTTCCATTTTTGTTTTCCTCCTCCCTCCCTCATCTATTTTCTTTTGCATTCCTTATCTTTATTTCTTTTTAAGTTGATCCAATATTTTACATGTCCTTAAAATTGATCTCTATATAGATTGTCGAATAATAATATTGATATATTAAGTAAGGTTTCTTTTGATTTGATTATATTTGAGTATTGTTATCAAGATTTATATTGTATAAATATGTGTGCATTATATAAATTACAAAAATTTCATTAATTTAAAGTAAGAGATTGAATTTGTAATTGTATGTTAAGTTGGGATTTTCTTTTGCATAAGTGTGTATGTGTGTGAGTTTTATTGTATCATTATTTATATTTTTGAAATAGCGGATAGATGGGTGGTAGAATGATATAACCAACGTGTAAAAATAAATAGAAATAAAAGAAAGAATTGCATTTGAAAATTGTGTATTTAATATTTAAACTAGTTACGTCAAGTCCCTTTAACGTAATATATAACTTTGAAGATTTATGAATATTAAGAAATAATTATTGTGTTTTTAATAAAAAAAAATGAAAAAGAGAATAATTACTTGCAATAGTCGTTTGTAAATAAGATCTATCGGTAAAAAAAAATAAAGTAATCTCGAAAAAATGTTGTTCTATTTTTGTTGTTATTTTTTTCAACTTATCATACATACAATTCACCCCACGCTTCGTTTGTGCAATCCATCCGGATTAGATCTTGTATATATAAAATCTAGCAAATTATATGCAAATCGATTCATTCTTAAAGTTGGAGAAGGTTATCTCGATAAAAAGATGGGGAAAGAGAAAAAAAAAGTAAAATATATCCAAGAGGATCAAAAAAAAGACTTGGGTGTTAAACGGTCGAGACCAAAATTTCGAGGAAAAATAAAAAGAAAAGTATTTTTTTTTCTTTCCTCAAACTGAAAGTCCAATTTTGTCCTTTTCCTTATCAATGTGATCAAATCTTATATATTCTGTTTCGATAGTTGGTAGGCAGAATGCCTCGAGGATTCTTCCAAGAACTTTCGTTCCATACTGAAATTATGATTCTAGGCACAGACGCGGCCTCGAGAGGTCGAAACTCGATGGGCGTTTTACTTCAACGCCTTGGCCGTTAACGAAAACGAAAATGCTGCACCCTTCTTTCTTCCGTTCTACTTTCACGTAAATTGAACAACTTGTCAATTCGATATACAATTAATTTAATCTCTAATGTTATATCTTTTTAAATGATAAAAATATTTATTTTTTTGTTTTTGTTCTTCTTTCTTTTTTTTTATTTTTTTTTTATTTTGCAAGAGAAAATTAAGAACACCTTAACGTAGTAAGAATTTAAATTCTTCGTTTAAGACGACGAGATATAATTCTCTGTTTATATAACTTGTAAATATATTCGTGTATTAAATTAACATATACATTATAAACTATATTTACATATTTAATGTTACTACTGACAATGGGATTGTAAAAGTTTATGTAGAAAACGTAAATCGTTTTTATTTCGAATACATTTGTGTACCGGTAATTACGATATACGGGGTTGGTAAAAAAGTGACAATACAAATATTTTGTTTTTATATTATTTTACAACAGTATTAATAAATTATAATTTTAAAATAAATATCGTTAAATGAAATTCTTTTTATTTTTTTTTTTTTACCTTACAATTTAATAAAGCGATAACATAAAAACGTTACTTATAAATGTATATATACAAGAGGTATAATGTTTAGATAAAATAAAACACTTTTTAATTTGATTTTATATTCCGCGATAAAATGTTTCTTACAATTTGATTGAAATATTTTACTCCATATACATATAATTTCTCTCTATCGTTAGTTTAATCGAAAATCTCAGATTGACGTAAACTAGGAATGAACAACTTGATTATTGCAAAATGTATACGCGCAATCTGCATAATCATACTTCGTTCGTATAAATTATAAGCAGTTTAATGCTTTCACGTTCGAAACGAAGCATACATATATTTGTATCGTTGTGCGAACAGGAATACATTGTTCCGAATATGAAGGAATTAACTAATTCTACGTGCTCGACAATGCATAAAGCAATGTAACGTTATTGAATAAGATTTTCATATGTAACATTATTATTTTTTAATTTTTAATAACGGCACCTTGAATCGTTTGCTTCAACAAGTATTATAAATCATAAGTTGCTATTTGCATTTCTTTTTATTTGTGTTTTCCTTTTTAATATTTTTTAAGTGCATGTGTTCAAAATATCATTCGTATAAAATAAATAAAATTTTCTTTTTTATTCCAAGGTTTTTAAAAGAATGAAATCAATATGAAAATTGTCGGGAAGAAAAGAAACGTTTTTTTGAGAAGGGAACGAATGCCCAGCACCTTCAATTTTTCGACACGTAACAGATAAGATAGAGACAGAGAGAAAGAAAGAGAGGAAAAGGAACAGGAAGAAAAAAAAAAGGATTAGGATCGATCTTCTGTTAAATTGACGGCACAGGATATTCTCTATCAGGTAAAATGTGTAAGAATTGGTAAATTAACTTTCTACAAACGTTCGTATTTTTTTAACGCATTATTTTTATACGAGAATTTTCGAAAAAGTAATTATTTTGTAGTGACGAGAATAGAATAGTCGATTTTAAACGAAGTTTCGAAACCTTTTCTTCGCACGAACTGAATTCGAAAATGGGATGTTTTCAGAAGCAAAAGTAAGTAAAGAAGTTGAAAATTAGATCATTTTTTTTTTTGGTATATCTTTATTTGCTGCTTATTTTTCTTCTTCTTCTTCTTCGTTTTTCTAATTTTTTTTTTCTCTTTTTTATTCCGAATACGTTGGAGCCAGGCACATTTAACAATAAACCTGTAGGTTTCAGGAGCAAGCTAGACATATAATTAGAGTGGAGGTATCTCGTGAGAAAATGCTTCGCCATATAATGACTTCGGGTCACGAAACCGAAGGAAGTTCTTCACTTTGGGCTTTGTAGTCTTGTTTATACGTAAGACGACTATCAGTCGATTTTATTTCTGCCAGTTACCAATCTACAAACTATCCAAATCATAACGGAGATATACAAGAAAAAGAAAAAATATCTGAATAAGGCGTCGAAGTTAACAGATGAATGAACAATTATGTTTGATCTTTACGCGAATAAATAATCATTTACATTTGAATCGTTGTTTGTGCAAAAATTAAAAGAAAATACAAGTTTTTATGTGTTCGATGAAACATACAGGATGAATTAAAAGTAGGTGAACGATAAATAAATTAAATTTATTTTGATATTACATGTAAAATCATATTGACTAATAAAAACATTGAAAACTGTATCGACCAAAGTAAAGAAAAACGTCATAAAACAAATATAAAACATTCTAAAGAAGTTTTCATTTCAATAAATCTTATTTTATCATTTATTGTCCACTTATTTTTGATTCGGTCTGTATATCAATGTATCGGTTGGTACTGCAGGAATCTAAGTATAGTCATAGTAAAACAAAACCAACGAAGACGATGAAGACTACGATGATTACAAGATGAAACAACATACGAATGGAAACAATCATGAAAGTCATAGTAAGTTTTCATCGTGGTGTATTGCGTTATGAAAGTTTCATGAACTCGATGAAATCTAGACTCCATACCTAATTTGTAAAAACCCATTAGTAAGCTATTTACGATCAATCGTATATTTAGTTTTTCACAATTAAATACACTTCGTGCCGTCTTATACTAACACTAATCGTTCGAAAAAAACAACTAACTCAATGTAAGAAGTCATTAATAAATTAAAGAAAATTCGAAGTGAAGAAAAATGGCGACGGTAGCTGGTATTCTTGGAACGCGGTCGGTAAGTTAGAGAACTACAAAACGGGGCCTTAAGATATCTTGAAAGGTTGGTGTATAAGAATGAAATAAAGGAGGCGCCATGGGAGTCCTTAGTTGGGACTAAAGCGAGTATATGGGATTCCACTCATTCTCCCATAAACCTATCTCGTGGTGATGGTGATGGTAGTTGTGGTGGTGGTGGTAATGGTGGTGGTGGTGGTCAGGTGGGGCAGGAAAAGGAGAGGAAGCCGGCTGCCTTCTTCCATCGTGCGACACCCACCTGGCGTCTCACCTGAAGCACCTTTGCTGCTGAGTGCTACGTCGGTCCCCGCGAGTGCGGTGCGCGTCTTCTTCTCTTCCTTTCTCTCTCTATCTGTACACCACCTCCTCCTTATTATCGTTCATTCATTCTCTCATACTACATAATCCATCTCTATCTCTTTCACTGTCTCGTAAAAGTTATTGAACTTATAGTTCATTATTATAACTATAACCTCATTCATTTATTTATTATTTTCTCTGTCTTTCTCTCTGTCTGTCTGTCTGTCTGTCTCTCTCTCTCTCTCTCTGTCTAACTTTTTGTTCACGCTGTTATCACAACGTTTCTCAACGATATGGGACAATTTTTTTTTTATCGATAACGAATGAAACTATTTCACGTTTCAATAAATGCGTGGGTGAATGGAAGAAACATAAGAGAGGAGTAAAAGTAAGGAAGATCAAGCGACTACTACTACTACTACGGATTTGTAATAATCGGTGTTCTTTCAACGTAAGAACGTACCACCTTACCAAAGGATTTTAATATGACCGCGACTCAATTTCCCTGGATCGTACGGTGTTGTCTCGTGTGAAAGAGAAAGAGAAAGAAGATATTCTCGTGTCAGTGTTTTCGACGATACGTTTTCTCTAGGGAGAGGGGGGGATGGTGGGGTGGTGGGCTGGGGAAAGGGATTTCAATATTTCTCTGTGAGACTCCGAAGTGTTACCACTTTCAATTTCTCTTTCCCTCTCTCTCTCTTTCTCTCTTTATCTCTCTTTTACTCTTATACTATGATATAACTCGATCTATCAAATTTATTCATCTATCTTTCATAACGTGAAACGAATCGAGGAACGCGACTTGGATCTTCAAAAAGGTCCAAACATGTCAATCCCTCTTCCTACGTGCTCGTCGTAGGACAGATAGCCGAGAGAGGTAAGTTAAATCAAAATTGTTTTGTTTCTAGTACATATGAGATTTTATATAAAATAAAAATTAAATTAAATGAAAAAATAAGCATAAACGTGTATCTTTTATAGTTATCTTGAAAGTTATGATCTTATCTCATCGTGATTTTTCGAAATTCTTCTAATTTCCGTCCCCCGCCAATGTTTTTCTTCCATTGCTCGTCTGAAATTCATATAAAAAAAAAAGGATTGAAAATGCGAAATGCGAAATCACATCGCATTAGAGCCCGAGGAGAATTCTAAGAGCAGGTGAATCAGCGTAAGAGAATGAACTCTGGGTGCGCGGCAGCAGCGAATGTGTTCTCCGAATGAACATGTGCGCGCTTACAATACACCTAATACACCTTAGTATAACGTAAGAGTACGTCCTATGTATGAATAGTAGTAATAGTAGTAGTAGTAATAGTAGTAGTAGTAATAGTAGTTCATGTATATAGTTATACATATATACGAGAACACAAACGTTCTCGAGGGTAATATTGTCCCTTCCGAGATGACCGAGCGTGTTCCAATAGAAAACCATGCGAAATGGCAAACGCTTGATTGTTCTCTCGTATTTTTCATTCTTTCTTAAATAACAGATATATATATATTTCTATTCTCATTTTGTTTTTCTAACTTATGTCTTATTACTATTTATCATCGTGATAAAAAATAAAGAAAAGAAAATATAAAGAAGAGAAAAACGGAAAAGTTTATTTTAAACAAAACAAACCAAAAAATAAGTTTACTTTATAAAACTCGAGAAAGTATTTTATTTCCTAAAAGAAATCAACGAAGAAAGTCAGAAAGTTTAAAATAAGAAATAAGAAAATATAGAAGAATAAGAAGAAGAAAAAGAAAAAGAGGAAGAAGTAGAAGTAGAATCATGTTGAATATTTTCCCTTGAAAGGTTCAAGTATATACATGTATAAAGAAAAAAGAAACAGTTAAGAAATGAAACCGGTCTCGTTAATTTACATTAAACATCGAACCTATGTAAACTATGTATATACTATAAAGGAATAAGATGTATTTTCTCCTATTTTCTCATGGCATAGAAAATTGAAGGCAAAAAAGAAAATTGTAGAGAAGCTATTAAACGTTAAAAGACTTTCCACGAGCTTTGTTGTTGGTATATAAGAGAATGATAATCTCTGTTTTCTCAATATAACTATTGGTTGTAAAGGTAAAATTCCTCTTTCAATGTTAATCAAAGTAACTCGGAGGATTTTAAGGATGCAGCAAAAGATTGTACAAAGCATGGATGGATATTGTAACCCAATTAAACGTGTAACAACAATTTACCTTGTTTCTACGTTATACGCAGTACCTATATCAGTATCAAGTGCAATAAACCCGTTCATTTTTTGCCATTTTCATTTTCATTTTACTCTTATTATGATTTCTTTTCTTTCTTTTCTTCTACGAATTGTAATTATAAGTATCAGAGAAGATTCGTAGAAATGAATTGTTCATTTTCTATTATCCAACCGACTACTCGAGTTGAGCTATTAATTTGAGCCACGTGCTCAAAGGGGAAAGAAAAAATAAACAAAAAGAAAATAATAATTATAACGGTTAAGAAGGAACGATTCACAAGTTAGACGAGAGTTGGATGATTGCGTAAAAAAAAAACATCATTGAGATGAATCAACGTTGGAGTTATTGATTGTGCAACCCTCCCCCCTTTTCCCCGATTCTATCGATGTTTGTTGCACAACTTCGTCGATGTTTTGTCAGTCGAATGTGTGCGTTTTAGTTAGGACAACTTAATCCGAATGATACAACTTTACGTAATATTTAAAACATAAACAAAATAATGAAACGGATTTTAAATCTAACGTAAAGTTACATTGTAATCCTATCAGATTTTTGTTGTTTCCTTTTTTTTTTTTATCAATGTTTCAGAATCAGAAGATTTGTTTTTTTTTTTTTTTATTTACATATGATTAATTTAAAAGATTTTTAGAATCGATCTAGTTATTCACGAACAATCTCGATTTTACTCGACGTAGCGTAACGCGCAAGGGGAATTGAGTCATGTCGAGAAATAAAGTAACTATATACAATACAGTTATATTTAAGGGGGCCGTGGAGAGATACGACCGTGTCAGATCGTGGATAACCCACTTTTCGAATCGATCTTCTCGAGTTATTTCGAATTCTGTATTGCATGAGAGGCACTCGGCCAAGTTTCCCAAGCATCGGGAAATCGTTCGTAAGCCTCGAGGAAAAACTTTATGTAAGAAATGTCACCAGGTGTTAGGTGGTTGGGGTGGTAGTGTTAGATATTGCGTTGCAAAATTTTTCTACGAAAAAGAATAAAATAGGAAGAAGAAGAAGAAGAAGAATAAGAAGAAGAAAATAAAATAGCATGATTTAAAAATTCCTTTTGAAACGTTTGCAAACGATGGTCAAAGAAACGTTACCAGATGGTAAAGGTGGTAATAGGTATTGCATTGCAACCATTTTTTTTTTTTCAAAGAAAAAGAACGAAATAAGAAGAAGAAGAAGAAGAACGAATGAAAACAAACAATAAAAAATCAACACAAGATAGAAAAATTTTTTTTCGTAACGTTTGAGAACGACGATCAAAGAAAAAACCCTGATTATTTTACTTGACGTTCGAGAAAAGGTTTCGTTGAGATACACAGGAAATGAAATGAAGATTTTCTACAAAGTAGTAGGTGTAATTTAACTACTTTCCTTATATTCATTTTATATTCTTCCTTCTTTTTCCACCTCGTCGAATTCGTTAGCAACAATTCCCCCTTTTTTCCTTATTCTTTAGGCGGGCAACTTCGTGTAATAAAAATGGTTTATTATCTTTTCTTTTAATCTCTTACGTTGAAGAGAAAGAAAAAAAGAAAAAACAGTTAGGAAGATTACGAACTATGGTGGACTTCCTATGTGAACGAAATTGCATACGTGATGATGGATTTCAAAGTAGGATGATTGAGGGATGAACAAAATAAATATATGCTATGGTACTTCTTCTTATAACCCGGAAAAAAATAGGGGGTTTATATCTTTCACGTGAGGGAAAATATCATGAGGTATTTATCGAGTTTAAACACAATTTAAAATATATATTTGATAAAAATATTTCCTTTTATACTTTAATGGAAAATAAATAGTAATTGTATATATATATATATATGCATTTGATTTTCATTTCGAATTAACAGTTTATTTAATTTAATCGAGATATCGTTTATTTAATGAAAATGAAATAGAATATACTTGATGTATTCTTTTTATCCTTTATATCCTTTAAATCATATTTTATCTATATATTTAAATAACGAGTCAATGCTATTTCATTGAAATTATGTTTTTTTTTTTTTTAAATACCATAAAATTTAACTCGTATAAAAATTAATAGTCAATTCCATGATTCATATATTCATATATATGTATGTAAGTATATATAATTATAAATATACGTTTGAACGAAATGTCCGTTTATTATAATATCACTGTCATACTACGTCAGTTCATCAATTTTAAATTAACCAAATTAAATTTCAAGGATAACGATATAAAAAATGTTTCTCGAAAATAGTAATAAGATATTTTGGATTGTCTGAGAACGTTAAGGAAACCCTAGTTGAGGCATTGTTATTAAAGGGAACGCAGTAACTCCTCGATTTCCTGCCAGGGGAAACCTTCAGCAAATGAGAAATAGCGGGGTAAAAGGAGAAAACCAGTTTTACGAAACTATATAGACGAGTGTCTATATGTTCATCATAGATATTCCTATCTAATTTGCCTATTAAAAAAAAAAAGAAAAATTAAATTCGCGTGACGATTTTGTTTATCGCGTCCTGTTGATGATGACGATCCTTTTTGAAAAGAAAAATGAAGAGAAAAAATGTCGATTATCTTATTTATTATATAATTTATCTTAATCTAACGTACGTTATAATTTTAATCATTTTACTTAATTTGTTTTAACTACTTATTAAATGTTACCTTTGCCAATTTGCTCTCGAGTTTCTAGTTAGATTCGTTTCTAGCTAATTAGATTCGTTGGATGACACGAATTTCACCGCGTTCCAACTAATTAACACAAGATTTAATTGTTTTCCTCTCGAAACTTTGATATAACCGAATATACTGGAATTAAACGTATGCGTATACAGGGTGTCTCAGTTAACACTTTGTTGATCGATCTCGAGTTTATTCATGTTTCTGTAGCCGAACGTTGCTGACCGGTCACGAGTTAATTTGCGATGCGCTTTTTTTTCGCATAACGCTATTTAAAAGGAAAACGCAGCGAAAATAAATATTACAATAGTAACAGATTTTTTTTTACTATTGTTATACTGTTTATCATACGAAGAAGAAATATTTAAAGTCTAATAATAAGTTAAAATTATTAAAAAAAAAACTTATATTGTTTTACTTTTCAATTTAATTACGAAGTAATAGCCGGTAACATGAGATAAATTATTAAAAATATAGCCGGTCAACAAAGTGTTAAATTAAATCATCTCTCCCTTTTTCTATAATATCGTATGAAATAACTTCGAAAGAAAAAAGAGTTGTATTATACCGAGGGTGAGTGGTGGTTGTGATGGGGTAGAGAAATGTAATAGTGGGAAGACATTTTTTTCTCGAGGTTATTTTTCTTCTCTTTATTTTTATTTCTTTTAATTTTTTTTTAAATGAAACCTTATCATTTTTACCGATACTTTTGCAAAATATTACAAAAATTTGCAATCGTTTCGATGACCATTACATCAAAAATGATCTCATTTAATTGAGAAATCATATACGTGTGTTTATAATATAATGGGAGAAAGAGAAAGAGAGAAAAAGAAGGAGAAAGGGCTACTCATCATCTTGTTGCAACTTTATTTTATTACGTATAGATACGACGTTAGAACGTTACTTAAACGAGTTGGTAAACGAGCTTCGACGACACCTTCGAAGGCAAAGTGAGAAATTCACTTTACCCATTTCGTTACCGTATTCCTTACTTTCTTCCTTCCTCCTTCTGTATGTTTTCTCTTCCATTCGTTTCTGAATTCTCAACGGTTATTAAATCTCGAGAGAATGTTTACGTGAATCTTCTTTTTCTACTCTTTCTCTCTCTCTCTCTCTCTCTTTCTGTTTTTTTAAACGTGCTATAGGACAGAGTTCAACATTTTAATAAAAACATTAGAGTGTTAGATGTTATATTTTGATCAAAACGATATAAATGTCCGATAAAAAAGAAACAAATAACATTCGATATGAAATTCTCTCGTATAGTACGGTGGAACACCATGAAATTATTTTTCTACGGAGAAAGGGACGAGATGTTTCTCGTCGCTTGGAGAATTTTAACATATATACATATATACACATAGGATATGTAAACATATTGAATTGAATTGATATATATGATTTCATATATATATATATATATATAATATATGAATTTTTCATTAATATTTTTTTTTCGTATAATTGTAGAACGTAAAGTAGAATATAAAGTAAAAAGAAAAAATATCGATTAATAATCACAATTTTATAAATTTTGTGAGTCAGTTTTTTTCTTTCTTTTTCTAATAAAACTAAAACGAGTTTGATCGATGAAAAATTTGAATTCTATGTTAAGATAGTACAACTTTTTTAACTCATTCAAATTATATTATACTAATATATTCTATATTGTAAAATAATGTAATATTAATAAGTTTAAGAATTTTTTGTGAAAGATCTTTGGATAATTCTCCAATCAATTTTAAAATTTACTTATATGTTAGGACGAATAGATCGAATGCTTTGGCGTAACACTGTACAGTTAGATTCTAACTTTAAAAGATATACTAAGAAAAGCGAGACAAAACGCAAGCAGCAGATGTTCGTACCGTTGAAGACGCGTGTCATCGTGCGAGGTAGTTCTATGTATATATATATATATATATACCTATCTTTCTATCTCTCACTCTGAATCTAACCAAAGAAATATTGTTGTGCTCTGAAGAACTCTGCTGCAACTTCTACGAATAAAAAAAACTAAAAAAAAAAGAATTCATAAACACACGGTCTAGTCGTGTGTCAAGAAAAAATACTAGAATTACGAAAAAACGAACATTGATGATGATGATCGATTAATTTTTTTATTAGTAATATTAAAATAATCTTGTTTGATCATTCGTGTAAAAAATAATACATAATATAAATATATCATTATATAATATATAATATAATATATATCAGTGATAAACCTTTAGTATAGTATAATCTTAGATATATATTATATTATTTAAGAATGTAATTATATAATATAAAACAATCAATTTTAATGATACTAATAAATAATAACCAATTATTTTTATAATTAATAAAATGTATTAATATATATGTTGCTAAGATATTATACATTTTCCAATTTATATTTATTGTTTATTATTCCCGTGTTTCTCTTTTTATTTATATTATTATTATATATATACATACGCGTATATACATCGAAGGTATTACAAAATTTGTAAAAGATTACAAATCGAGAATCGAATTAATGAACGAAAAGACTAGTTAGTTATTCGTATAATACGCCTGAAGGATTAACGTTGAGATGAGTAGGTACTCGTTAGATATCTAGCAAATGCATAAGGGCGTTTTATAATCGGAAAAGTGGACCGATCTCGTTTACATTTTTTTAATTCTCTTCTACAGTAGATAGGACGAGAATGAAAACCTGTTTTCGAGGAAGACGCAAAGATAGGAAGAGAGGAGGGAGATGAAAAATAAATTTAAAAATAAAGAAAAGGAATAAATATTTAATCGTTAGACAGGTTCGATGCTAAAGTATTACCATGTACATCGAAGAAATTCTTGTTAACCTCGAGATTGTTCTATTTTGAATAAAAAAAAAAAAAAAAAGAAAATTGGTGAATGAAAAAAAAAAGAAATAAAAAAGATCCTACTATAGATCGTTTTTATCAGATAAAATCATTTCCAACTTGAAAACGTTGTTCCAAAACCGTGTACTATTAGTTTTCACTCTAACATTTCTGTCGTCACTTCCATAGTACAACCACATCGAACGTTTTGAATTCATGTTCCATCTGTTACTCAAACTCGGTCATGGATGAATGAGGAACGATGATAACAGACTTATAAAGCTATTTTGCAAATAACGAATTGAAAGAATCTTCGGGCGTACGATTATATTGAAAGAAATAGAATGAACATTTATTTCGTATTATTTCAATTGCGAATTTGATGAATTTCAAAATGTGATATAATTGACGTTGGAATAAGAATTTTTATATAAAATAGTTTATCCACATCGTAAACATTCACATATTTTTAAAAAGTGATATAATCAAAATACTAAGCATATAATAAACTTAGAATAATATAAAATATTATATGTATTATTAATTATTTTCTATTAAAAATATATATATAATAAAACACATCTGTAAGAAACGATATATTTTATTATATCAAATATATTATTATTATAAAAAAAAAACAATTTTTTTATTTTCATAAAAATTTCTATTCCGTACACAAATGTATTCTAACACGTAAATAAATTTAACGTTATTGGCAATACACTGGTGTAATGTTAAACGTTTCAAACTAGCTATTCGTATTTTTAGCGATGATTTAACTCATAAGTGGTAACCATTTGTAAATGCATCAACGATTTTAGAGTCCTATCTCTTTCGATTTTTCTTTCGAAGTATACGCGAAGTGGATTAATGAGTATGAAAATATTATACTAGAGCTTGAAAATTTCATATCGGCTTTAAAATAGGTTTATTTACGTGACGGGTTTTAACGGTGCATTTCATTCGATTTCCGTGTCACGCTTCGTTCCGCGTCCTCCTCCTACGCGTAGTTGTAATTTTGATCGAATCTAGGCAGGTATTATTGTATATATATGTATAACACATTCATATCTCTAACAATAAGATATCGAAGTACTCCAAAAAAATCTATGATCTAACAAAAAGTATTTTGAAATCAATTGTTGTCTATTTCTTTTTTTTTTTTTTTTTTAATACAGAAAACAAATTTCATAATATAATTCCATTCACAAATTTCGTAATATAATTAATTTCAATTTTGTACGTAAGAAAGTTTCTTTTCAATTTTTTACTTAAACTTTCTTTTTTTTTTGTAAAGAAATAACGAAGTTAATTAAATTGCAATAATAAAAATATTAAATAAAACAAATTAAGAAAATTGTCCTAAGAATTGACCATATTTATCGGGCCGAAGGAAATATATTAAAATATTTCAAATAAATAAATTAATATATAAAACACACAATCTATATATCGAAATTTGTTTACAATTTAAATATTAACGAATGTTCAAATATATTTTTTGTGGGAGGAAATATTTCCAATAAATAAAATATCAATATTTAAATTAAAAATATATTACTAAAAAGCATCGATTAAATGCCATAACTTATATCTACAAAAACACACAAAAAACATACATTACGTTACAAAAAAAACCAAAATGTATATTAAACATTAATCAATAGAGAATATATTGATCGAATAAATAGAAAGTAGTAGTAATAGTAGTAGTAGTAGTAGTAGTAGTAGTAGTAGTAGTAGTAGTAGTAGTAGTAGTAGTAGTAGTAGTAGCAGTAGTAGTAGTAGTAGTAGTAGCAGTANGTAGTAGTAGTAGTAGTAGTAGTAGTAGTAGTAGTAGTAGTAGTAGCAGTAGTAGTAGTAGTAGTAGTAGCAGTAGTAGTAGTAGTAATAGTAATAAAAACGAAAAGATGATTCGAAAAGAAATATCATCTATCCTAATGTTAGTATACTTTTACAATATAGGTTCATTTTAAAGGTAAAGGCTTCATTCTCACGATGTCGTGAAATAAACGAAGGGACGGTTTTCGTTTAGCTCGCTCATTCGCTCGCTATAGCAAGTCGATACCGTCGTCGTAGAATGAAAACCCTCGGTGAAACTAGTTGTTCGGCAAAAACTAGACGCTATTCAAAGGCCGTTTGTAGCTCACGGAGAAAAAGAAAAACCGGAGACGTACGAGAGAAAGACGACGACGACGAGTTGAGAGGAGTTGAACCTCTCCTCCCAAGAGTAGTGTACAGGATAAAGCGTCAAGTAAAGAGAGAAAGAGAGAGAAAGAGAGAAGCGGGTAGAGGTAGGGAAGAGGAAGGAACGCAAGTCTGACGAAATAGGAGCAAAATAAAAACGGAAGTGAGACGACCATAAGATGAGCAAGCAATGAGAGGAGCTCTTCTACTCGAACCGCGTTAAACCGTTCAAGAAAATCGTTGATTTTGATCTAATCATCTTTTCTTTTTCTACCTTGTTCTGTTTCTTTCTCTTAAAAAACACCTTTTGTCCATTTCTATCTAATATTTCAATTTAAATTTTAAATACGATCTATGAAAAAAATTACGAATCAATTATGTAATTGATTATATATAATTTAATATAATTTATATATATTTATTCTATGTTTTAATTCATAATTATATAATATATAATTATATTATAATATATGGAATATTTATCGGATTTAATGAATTACGATACATGGTTATAAAGCATAAAATAATAATAATAACAATAATATTATTATAATTTTATATATTTTATTTTTATATATTTTAAAATAATATATTATTATAATTTCAAATTATAATATTATAATAATTAATTAATTCAGAATTATAAAAATTTTGACGTCATTATAAGAAGAATATTTTTTATTATTTAATATAATATATTTTTTTTATACACATATATATGGAAGAGGAATTTATTGAGTTAATTTGAGAGATTTAATGGGCAATTTAATTGCGTCCCTAATTCGGTAACATATAATTTATTTCTATCAACGATTTTGCCATCACACATTGGTCAAGAGTAAAAGTAGGTAAAGTACCGAAAGTTGATGAGAGATATTTAAAAAAAAAAAAAAAGGAAAAAAAGCCGTCAACAAGAGAACTACCGAGGATTCCCCCCCGGTGTTAAACTTATCTCAAGATCAAGATCCAGCGAGATCCTTGTCGCGATGATGTTCGTCGAACCTCGCGAGAAAGTGTTTTCCTACTGACCACAGCATACAGTGTTACATGAACATTATTACTAACCGCAAGAAGAAGAAGAAGAAGAAGAAGAACCATAAGTACATACCTAACTAATGTATTATCTCGGATCTCGTGAATTACATATGTGTTATCGTTATATCGAAATCCTTATGGAATTCAATTCCCCCCTCCCCTTTTTTTCTTCTTATTTTCCCAATGTTTTTTTTTTTATTCAATATTGTATCATTCAAATTAAGTTACGAACAGCGAAAAAAGAAAAAGATAACAAAAAATCGTCATCGGTGTTTTTAAGGAAACGATTGGTGAATTTACGCGATAAACTTACCATAATCGGGGAGGGGACTGGGGGCGAGGAGAAGGAGGAACAAAAATTGGCTATTCAGGTGTTGCCCAGAGGCTGACAACAACGTCACAAGTTGTATTCGAAGGAGAAAGCTACGTTCACACCGAAACTCAAGGTGTTTTTTTCTTTTCTTTCTTTTTC
Organism: Polistes dominula; assembly: GCF_001465965.1. The sequence goes on along the minus strand of NW_015148978.1, from coordinate 3,503,077 downwards.
TCTTTTTTTTTTTTTCTTTTAATGATACTGCTTGAACATTACATTTGTGTGAAGTTAGTATAGTACGCATCACACGCGTTTAGTATGTCAAGTTACACGGTGATACAGTGATATATAATAGTTGTCTCTTTAGAAGCACCAATCGCGAATGTAAGGTATAACCGAGCGTTAGCGATTGGTGGTTTGATACCACGTGGTTATTTAATGCCAAGTAGCCGAAATATACAAACGTTTGAAGAATACGTATTTTCTTGCATTTTTCGTTTCTTCATTCTTCACTTTTTCTATTTTTTTTTTGTGTTTTTATTTTTTGCTGAAAAGGACAAAGTAAAGAAAAAAATAAAAAAGAAAAAGATAACAAGTTTGTGCAGAACGGACGATAGTTGAATTTCTTTGTTTTACAAAATTAGTATGGAGGAGAATGATATTTTACAAAAGAGTAGAACATTTTTCTGCGACAACAACAACAACAACCAAAATTGTTATCGTTACGAATATTGAACATTTACCGAAATAGATTTTTATTTATAAAAATTTTGAAAGTTTTCATTAAAAAAAAAAAACAAATAGAAATTATTTCAAATATACAGTAGGAACGACAGGTATACGAATATTTCCCGTTACTCGCTGTATATTAATATTTATGTATGATATACGGTACCGAGGTATACATTTACAAAAACATATTCGTTTAATATAACAAACAACGATGTACTGAAAAAACACCTGCTACCATCATACAAACTTTACGATGAACATTTTTCTCGCCACCAACCAAACGCTTAACCTTCTGTACCTCCCACGTGACGTTATCAATTACTTGACCAACAACCGACTTTGAAAAATTACTTTCAACGTTATCTCGAAAAGTTTCGCTTAAAAGAAACAAAAACAAAAAATAAACGAAAAGAGGAGAATGAAACAAGAAATCTGAAGAAAAAAAATAGAGAAACAAAAAGAAACTTTACTTTTCGTTTTTAAATCAAAAAAGAACAAAAAAATTCAAAATGAGTTGTCAATCAGCCAGTCGAGTTGGAAGATTGAAATGGGGATAAATAATGATCATCATCGGATGGTAGTGAATCGAACGAACGTCGTTTGAAAATCCGAGAGATCGTTACGGGATAAACTAGGAAGGAGAAATCTTGGCGAATGAAAAAAGAAAAGAAAAAAAACAACCACCACGAAGGATTGCACTTGCTCAAGGCTATAGGAATACATAAGATCGATATCATTATACTTTGTGTACCACTGTGTAAAAGGGAGGGGGCATGCTTGTTATCCGCTAAGGAAAAGTTCGTTTTATCCGAACGAAATACGTCAGTAAACTTATCGATAAATGATATACACGATTGGGGATGATACGATGAAAATCCGTAAGAGCAGAAAATGAGAAAAAGATCGACCAAATTTTTCTTCTTCCTCCATCACCACCAACCAACGCCCCCACACCTCAAACTTCTTCTATTTTCCAATCTTGAGACACGAAAATGAAATATTATATGAAAATGAGAAACGGGGAAGAAAAAAACATGATGGTGGGTTATAAGGGGTTTGACACTCCAGCCCATAAACGGCAATCATCTTTGGGGGAGGAGAAGAGAGAGAAAAAAAGGAGTAAAGGGAAAAAAATAATATTTATCGAGGAGAAAAAGAAGAAGATAAACGTTACGATGATATTGCTGTTGAAATAAAAGAATAAAACAATTCTTTATATTATACGAGAAGTAGAAGAAGGGAAAAAGGAGGGTTAGGCCTGGTATAGTTCCCTCGATAGAGGAATAAAATTCAAGGTCGTGAAAACACAGGAAGGCCAAGATTTAGGATGTTTCCGTCGTTGTGGGAACGAACACGAGGGAAAGGGAAAAAGGAATAAGAAGTGAACGAGAATTGACACGAGAAACAAGTACGAGGAAAAGGAAGTTATGGGAGTGGTGATGGTGATGGTGGTGGTAGGGAGGAAGAAGAGGAGTAAGTTGTAGGGTGGCAAAGGCAAATGGAAAAAGACACAAGTGTCGTTCGGCTATTTCGAAGACGGGGTTCTTCCTTTCGAATACGTAAGCAATGAAAAAAGGAATGAGGAAAAAGAAAGAAGATGACGCGCACAGGAGTCTTGTGTGTCGTGAGAAAATACGTTGGAGTGAGCTTGATCAATAAAGAACACGAAAGAAAGAAAGAGAGAGAGAGAGAGAGAAAGAGAAAGAGAAAGAAAGAGAGATAGAAAGAGAAAGACTGTTGTAGTAGTGATCCACATATGAAACCCTTATTGGGTAGAACGTATGGTAGTATAGGAACTCTCTAACATAAGAGGAGCTAGAACGACTTGGAAGGTAAAGCCGTTTAAACGATTCAACCATGCGTGATTCCCCTCTCCTCGGCGCGTGTACTCGTGCTTTGAGCGTGTTACACAGGTGAACATGAGAAAGAAAAAGAGAGAGAGAGAGAGAGAGAGAAACGCGAAACAAGTCTCGCGTAGAAAAGAGGTAAGAGAGCAAGGAGAAAATAGGAAAAGACCGAAGGATTTCTTCGTTGCAGGCCGATGCCTTCTTCTTCTTCTTCTTCTTCTTCTTCTTTTTCTTCTTCTTCTTTTGCTTCTTCTTCACTCTCTCTCTCTTGCTCTCTTTCTTTTTTCTCTCTTCTCTTTTTCATTCGATCTTTTTTCTTTCCACGAAGAACGTTAGCCTTCGTTTAACGGGTCATCCTTGTAAATTTTTTCTTTTTATGCGTAATTGTTCGCTGATATTTTTTTTCTTTTTTTTTATGTTTTAATCGCAAAACACTATTAACGCCTATTTGCATTATAATTCTCGCGATAATGGCTTTCTGTTTTTTCTTATTATTATTTTTTTTTTTTTTGATTAAGAACGTTAAAGAATAATTTTTAATTCTATATATTTCATTTTTTTTTCTTTTCTCTCTTATCCTTTTTCGCACGATTCTAATTTGCAAATAATTCATACCGACGATGTGGATATAATTTGTATGATATTATAATACTACTATGAGTTTAATTTATCTTGATTTATATCGAGGTTTTTTTCTTTTCTCTCTCTTTCTCGTTCTGTTTTCTTTTTTTTTGATACTCGAACGAAATGTTGGGAGTATTTTTTTTTTTAATTTGTTGTATTAATTTGATTAAAATGGATGATATAAGCGAGATATTTCTTAAATTAGTTAGATATAAAGATAATTAGTATTTTTAAATTGATGGTTTAAGGTATTATAGAATAAATGATTTAATAAGTATGAATATTTGTGGTTCAATATAAAATAATAAATATATTTAAAAATATTTCCATTAAAATTCCTTTAAAATTTTTCATATCAATTGATATAAAATTTACTTATAATACGTATATTTGATTATATACAAATACTGATCACATATATTTAAAATACTTTATTGTCAAATGTTAAAAAAATAATTTTAACCCAATTAAAAATACCAACCATCACAAACATCCATAAAGAATATTTAAACCATAACTATAATATATGAATACCTTTTTAACATTTACGTATACAATATTTCAATAAATACAATGTAACTCAAATATTTCTTCTTAACAAAAAAAAAAAAAAATTAAAAATAATTAAAAAAAAGAAAATAAAGTAGAAACAATTGAATAATACGTTTCTAATAAAACACACGCCTAAACATGCACGAATATATACCTTGCTAAATAACATTTCGTATGAGTCATCAACGTAATAAAAGAAAAAAAAGACCAAATAAAATGTTCTACAAATATGTTATACAAAGTACTCGAAATAAAATATCTTGGATGATTTTCGCGGACGGTCATCATCATCATCATCATCTTCTTCTTAGAAAAAGATCAAGAAAGTGGAGTACTGTGAGATGGCACACGTCTATCCCTTCCTTATCCTTTTTCCTCTTGCGTGAGTATATTCGAAAGAAAGATGGAGAGCTATATATGTATATATATGTATATATGTATACCTTCTTCTTGCTGTACCAGAAGATCTATCGAGGATCGAGAGATCGTCTGGGACACGGTGACAGTAGCGGCAGCTTGATATTCGTCCGACGCGCGCCACGGAGTCCGGCTGCGTATGGACTTGGAATAAATTATCTCGGTGTCTGTGTGTTTTCTTCTCTTTATTTCTTTCTTTTAAAACTCCCACTACCACATCATGTATATCCTCATCCTCTTTTCATCCACGATAAGTCTGTCTCCTTTCTTTCTTACTGTTACATCCATCTCTTCCTCCCACCACCCCTTTTTTCTTTCCTTTCCTTTCCTTTCTTTCTTTCCTTTCTTCATTTATTTCATTTTTACTTAGAGCTCGATCTTTCTCCCTCAAAGTAGTAGTAGTAGTAGTAGTAGTAGTAGTAGTAGTAGTAGTAGTTAGTAATGATTTCTCTTGGCGTGGTGGGACGATACCGGAAGTGAAGTCAGAATGGCGGAACCAGACGTTCACTCAATGGAAAGTTAGACTTCTTTCAGTACGTTACCAGCAGAAGTGGTCACATTGTTGTTCCTAACCCCGTCCAGTTTTCTTTTTTCTTTTAAATAAGGATAATCATTCAGGAGGGATAGATCAATTTTTTGTGTGTTAAATTTTTATTAATTATTATTATACGATAAAATCGTGTGTATAGGGATGCAGGGTATTTATGTTTTTCTTTTTATCTAGTTTTTCTGTCTACTATTTTTCTTATTTTCACGAGGCCCGTTAAGTGATAAGGGAGAATAAAGTTCGCGTGTTGTCGACCGAAGTGTGAAAAGATCCGATTGTAAGGTTGAGGGTGAGAGGGAAGGGGGTGTGTGGAGGAAGAGGAGACCAGAGTACGTTTATGAAACAACCCTTCAGAGATGGTCAGCCAACACGCAATGGCAACTACCGTTCGCAAAGTAAAGCAGGAGAATCGTCTTAGGCGACAGAATCATAGTCAAGGTATACGTGTAATCATTCTTTTCTTTTTTTAGCGAGAACACATCTGACATTTTTATATACAGGTGTATCTGCATGTGTCCACATGTGTGTGTGTGTGTGTGTGTGTATGTTTACCTGTAACATAGATCAACGTGCGTTTCAACGGTATTTTACACCGTTGGTTGTATTTTACAACGCATACTACAAAATACGAGTAATGATATTTTTTATAACGATTGTTTCTCAAAAATAAAAATAAAAACATAAAAATTGATTTAACGAACGTTTCGTATGAAATATTCGATAAAATATTATACCATAAAATGATTTTTTATGGACGTCCGTATATTTGTCTCGACAAATATACTTATTTATAAAAAAAAAAAAAAATAACTCTTGAATTTGATTAAATTGAAATAAAAAAGAAAAGAAGAGAAGTTTATTATTGTTCGTCGTGGTTGCAGATGAGGAAGGACCTTACAAGGCAATACCACCACCGAAACCGGTGCCAAACAATCAAAAGAAACAGAACGGGCAGCAGTTCTTGGGCGATCGGCAACAACCGGTAGCAACCTCTGCACATCCGCAAGTACCAACATCCGGTACAGAAAAGAGAGACTCGATTAACGTTAAAACAGAAATCCAAAATTCCGGGCAAATTCCGTTTGCACCGGAATACAGGATGCCACCGCTTTACGGTGAGGAACAGAGTTCGAGTCAGGCTCAACAGGCGGCCAATTTGCAAACTCACAGTAGCAAATTTCCGGTAAGTTTAATAAAATAAATAAATAAATAAATATTGAGAGACAGATTCGTATATTAACAAATATGTGACGATTCAAACAACAATTTTTTTTTTCATTCATGAATTCATTGAATGTGATACGAATATTTAAAAATAAATCCTTTTTACAATGAAAAATATTTCAATTACAATGAGAAAAATTGCAAAATACAATTTAAGGTATTTCGACGAAGAAAAGAAAAAATAATATATATATATATATATATTATTATAATAAGAATATAAAAAAATATATATATAATAATTCAACATTAACTTATTTTTAATTTCATTATTATATGTGTACATTTTTTTTATATTATAAAATATTAATATATATAAATATATATAATGTATTAAATAATATTTAAAAAAAATATATTTACATATATGTATATAAGAAAACCAAAATTGCAAGAATTGAAGGAAAATAATTATTTTTCGAATGAAAAACAAAAAAATCTCAACTTGTTATACTTCAACGAGAAATTTTTGTCGAGAGATCTTTGAACTGTTCGAATTGAAAAATCGAAAATAAGGAAAGAGATTTTAAAAAAAAAAATAAGAAGGAAAAGAAACGAAGGAGATAGTAGGTACGTAAAGAATAACGTAGGTGGTGGTACGCGTCATGGATGGTGCGGTAAGTTAATTAACGAGGGACTGACTGCATTTATTCCACATGCTCACGAACATAAACGAGCATGTGTCTAAGTGTATATATATATATATATATATAGGACACGATATACCCTACGTCCTACGACATCAACCTTATTCGTATCTCTCTACGATCCTTTAAACTTTTCTTTTCTTTCCTTCTCTTTTTTCTTTTCTTATTTTTTTATACTTTACTTTTTTCTTATATATAAATATATATATTTTTTATAAATATATATGCATTCAACTGAGCAAACTCGCATTCGAGTGTGTTGGTGAATTTTACTGCGAGGTTTCGATAACGTCCGGTAAAATTATTATCGAAAAGATACGATAATTTTATTTTCTTTATTTCAAGAGCTCCCGTATAAAGCCACCGTAAGATCACCGACTATATTATACGCTATACGTAGGTTGAGCAAGTAGGTATATATATGAGTATCCCTATATATATAACAAGTTGAGATTTCTTTTCTTTCTTTTCACTTGAGAAATAATTATTTTCCTTTAATCCTGGTATCTTCGGTTTTTTACCCCTCCCCCTCCCTCCCTCCCACCCATCTCCCAATTATGCATACATTTGCAAATTTAAAATCAAATTAATTCGATCTATTTTCCATAATATGCGTAAACTCGTTTATCTTCTACATCATGCTTATACATAGATTTCTTTTTCTTTTGATTTAACACTTTATTCATTAGCAATGAGAGAACTATGTATAATATAATATAATATATATTATAATACTTAAGCTAAGAATGATCGAATTAAAAAAACACGGACACTGGACTAGTAGTGAAATTTTCAAATAGCATTCCATTGTATTTTATTTGTTTAACAGTGTGTTAGTTTCTTGGGAAGATTCTCAGATTCTCAGGACTACATTGGTACAAAATGGTAAAAGGGTTAGGTGGGAGGGGGTGGAAAGAGGGGGGGGCATCATACAGTCGTTATTACCGTTTACCGGAAGCCAGAACTGTTGCGATAGCCGTTTAGATAGTCCACTTTTTTTTTTATGGAAGTCCCCGAAGGCGAAAAAAATTCGGTGAACGATTACAATCGTTTGCATTATTATTCGTCTACGTTATCTATATAGGTTTATGATAATCTATTATAAGCCTTCTTGAATGTTTTTTTGTCTTTATTCTCGACCATCGATTAGATATGATTATCAATGTTATATTATCTGTATCGTAATCGGTCATTTAAACGTGTTAGATAATCTTTTATGAAAAAGGTTTTATAAAATGAAAGTATAATATACGTATTTGTATTGAATTTAAGATAATGTAGATTAAAGGGGATGGATATAAAAATTGTTATCATGAATATTATTTAAAAAGTATACTTAAAGAGTCTTTTAAATGTGATAATAAATATTTAAAGGATAATTTATGAAATTTTCAATAAATTTCCTAATATATTGCATAACTTTGTGTAAATGAAAAAGAATATAATGTGTTGTCTTATTTTTTTTTCCTTTTTTTTTTTTTTTACTATTATTAGAAAGAAATAAGTGTATAAATTAGTTTATGAAAAAAATTAACTAAATAGGAGGAAGTATATATAAGGTGATTCTTAAAAAAGGTTACTTCAATTTTTGCTAACTAACGTATAAATAAGAATGAACTAAATGGAAAAAATAAGTTGAATTTCTTAAGAAAATTATGATGATTACGTAGTAGTAACCATATTAACAAACGAACATCTTAGATTTTGTGATCTTTCATCTCTTGCGGAAATGTAACTCGCGCGAAACAAATATGCAATTCCCGTATTTGTCGAAATTATGCGCGTGCAATGTAATGCGTTATTCCGCACCAGCCGCAAAAGTAGATGTTTATCCGTCCATGATAATAATCGCTGTATATACGATGGAAATTACGTTAGCACAGAGAACGGTAAAATTGTTCTTACAATTAGATTATGTTTAGCATCGATGAGATTTTCAAACCGAAAGATTTTTTAAACATACTTTTTCATTACGCGTGAAATTCGAGCCAAACAAATTAGGTGAGTCAGTATTGTTACAATAACAAAGTCTTATCAATATTATATAATACTAATTTACATCTCAATTATCCATAAACCTACTTATTTCCACTTACTTAATTTCCAAGATTTTTGATAATCTCATTCGCAACAACTGCAACAACAACAACAATTCGTTGTACTTTTTTTCACAATTTTTGTACGACTAACAATAAGTGCTTTTAACCGAAGTCGTCTCCTCTTGGTTCAGTGACACCTACACGCACAAGATGCATCTTCTCATATAACGGGTGTGTTCAATTTAACGTTTTGTTTTTTTTTCTATTTAAAGAAGTTCATACAGACAAAAAAATAATATTCGTAAAAGAATATTTAAAATCGTTACTAAAATATTATGCCACGAAGTTATTACTTTTATAAAAACATTCAATCATCTCTAAAGTACAACGAGATTTGAATATTTTTCTTGTTGTTTTTTTTTTTTTCTTAATACATTTTTAAAAGCGTCTTTAGTAAATATTTTACTACAAATAGAGTTATTTGTCCCTTGTTATCGTACAAGAATCTTATCCATCTACGATTGGATAAAATTTAAGTACTACCTCTCTCTCAAAGGACGTTTGTTTCTCTTCTGAAGTATATAAGAGACCATCGATTGACCTATATATTTTCCTCTAAATGACTCTTATACGTTCCTTAAGAACTTTAATGGAACACCCTGTATATAGAACATACGTCGAGGTTAGTCTCGATGTATCTCTCTCCGAGGGACTTCTCGTCGTGTATCATGGGAATGGACGCAAGAAGTACCTTCCGATCGAATCGTTCGGTACCAAGCGCATGTGCATCGTCGTCTTTTCTCGCATTAACATTGTCAATGCAAGAATCTCCAATCTCGAATGCGAATGAGAAAAGAAAAATATATATACATATATATATGTATATATGTATACGATATAGACTCCTATAAGATCTTGTTCCTTCCGTTTTCATGTTCCTAGAGTAAAGAATCTTTCTCTCTCTCTCTCTCTCTCTCTCTCTCTTTCTTTTTTCTCTTTTATTTCTTTTTCTCTCTTTTTCTTTCTCTCTCACTTACTCTCTCTCTTTCTCTTTATTGGAATTCACTGCCTTTCACCATACCAACAACACAAGTATGCTAGGCGTCTCCTCAAAATTTGCTTTGTAACTTCTCGTTACACGGTATACATAAGCGTTTGTTCTGGTCATTAAATTAGAATAAATGCGATGTCCTATATGTACATATGTATGCACTTATATATTTTTTTTTTGGATCTCAGATTTCATGCTTAAAGTTAATGAAATCGTAAATATTACTTATTTTTTGTCGTGTGTTAACAATTTCATGTATTAAATTTAATTTGATTTGATAATATTAACTATATTATACCTATATATATATATATATATATATTTAATTATATGACTCAAAAAATGGTATTATTTTTTTTCGTAAGATAAATACGGTTGAATTGAATATATATTTTCATTTTAATAAATTACACTAATGTTCTGAGAGAAAGAACATTTTTTTATTTTCTTTTTAAATAAAAGTGAGTTTAATGTGAAATAAAAATATATAAAAGAGTAAAATCTTTTCAATCTCTCCTACATACAATAATTAAATGTATTTAAATCCAGTATTAAATTAACTCGTATTATCTATCTTAATAATCTTTGCATTATAAATTGAATCAATAATAAATCTATCTAAAAATCCAATATAAATATTATAAATAAATTCATTTGATCTCTCTTGATAATGATTGATAAATGAAAAAAAAGAATATGATAAGTAAAAGAAAAATGTTCTTTTTCATTATAAAATACACACATATACAATAACACTTACATTTCAATCCGGTATCAAATTTTCATCCATTTTCTATTTCGATAATAAAAAAAAAAGAAAGACAAAACAAAATAATAAAATAAGTATAAAAGGAATTCGCGCATTTCCGATTACAGATAGAACGAGAGGTGGTCCTGTCGTCAGGAGACAAGAATTCCAAGATTCCCATTCTTCATGAGTACAAACAGAGGACTGCCGGAAGAGTAGCGATCGCACCGGATGCTCCTATCAAGCAACAAGCTTGGGTACAAGAGGTAAGAAAAAGAAAAAAAAATATAACCATAATCTTATTCTTTCTACCAAGCTCGTTTCAACCAACCAACCAACTAACCAACCAACACCTTAGAGTATCTTTAAATGAAAATAACTCGGCATTAACATTCGTGACAATTAATTATCTTACTTGTACTCTTGGGTAATTTTAATTAATGAATCACATCCGAAGAATCGTACGTAACACAATTTATCTTTTTCAAACTTTACGATCGAACGCGACACCCACGTTGATAACTAATTGTTCGAGTATGGTTTTATTGTAGGCGGACAAGAATGAACAAAAAAAAGATAAAGAGAGAGAGAGAGAGAGAGAGAAAGAGACAGACAAGTAAGCTTTCTTTTTAGATTTTTATCACATACTCGCTGAGAATATATATTACAATATCCTTTCATTAATGCAATCCTTTCTACCACTATATACTATATTTAGTTTCTTCAGTTGCGTTATAATATACTATCTTACTGTACGCAATATTAACATTACAGACTTACGAAAGATAATAACAATAGTAACAACAAATATATTATCTACCTTCCCATTCTAGAAGTACAATCTAATTTACTTGGGAAAAGGTAAAAAAGAAAAAAAAAATAATAGCAAATACATACTGAAAAATCCGTATTTCTTTGTGAAGAGAATTACATATACATATATACTTGTACACGTACCTGATGACATACTTTGACGGAATATGATAAAATGAAAAGTGAAAATAAAATGTGGGATTCTCGTGAATATGTGATAGAAAATCCATATATATATATATATATATACATGTACAGATGTATAAAAGTAATCTCGGGTGTTGTCGCGTTTAGAAGAAGTTTGCGATCAAATAAGAAAAGAAAAGAAAAGAGAGAGAGAGAGAGAGAGAGAGAAAAAGGATGAATGATAAAAGAAAGCTGAACGTAGAAAACCCTTAGGTTTAGTAAGATCATGAATTCCGTAGAGAATGGCCGCGGGGGTGACGTTTTTCGGTCTCCTCTTCTTCTTCTTCTTCTTCTTCTCTGAGAGGGAGGAGTGGGGTGTGTGGGTGAGGGGTAGGGGGAGCAGCAAAAATAATCATTTTTTTTATCTTTGAAACGCGCGTAATCCTGACGATGGTATCCGTGCAGAGTCATAAGTCAGAAAAGCTTTTTCCGTATGCACGATACGTTGCTTTAGGGCCCTATGCTTGAGAGAAGAGAAGAGAAGAGAACCACCACGCTAGGAGGTTCTTTCTCTCTTTATTTCTTTATTTCTTTTTCTCTTTCTTACTTTGCACCAAGCAAAGCGTTGTTATTCCAAGCGCATCCCTTCCTAAGAACCGGAGAATTCAGTCCGACAACTTTGAAATTCCATGTGTGGCTTAAGCGCACACGCGCTTCGGTCTTACAACCGCCTCGAGCCATTAGCCGTCCACTGCCCTTTACGAAAGAGAATCATTTTCTGGGATTCACCGATGGAATCACTTTTGTTGGAAAAATTGTCAGTCTTTGTAATGACTTTGATACTTTTTTCTCTTTCCTTTCCTTTTCTTCATTCTTTCATTCTTTCATTCCTTTCGTAGGGACAGAAATAAAAAGAGAAATATATGAATCAAATCAAATGATATCTAACGATTAGAATCCCATAAAAATAAACTATTGATTATTGATCGAATATCAATGATATAATTATTTTCTATTTGTTTTTTTTCTATTTTATTTTGCAGGCGAATCAAATGCACGAGATCAGGCAAGAAACTCAAACGAGGAATTATCAACAGACTCAAGAATCTTCGTTGTAAATATTTCACGATTACATTTTTTTCCATTAGTTTCATTTAATCATTTTCTTTTTCTTTTTTTTTATTCTTGGTCGATAGGAAATAACTTTATTTTTTCTTGTTTGAAACATTGAAATGTTTATTAGATCAACCGCAACTGGTACCACGGTCTCAAGATCGACAAAGATCGACGAGGATAAATCAAAGTCATTGTCAAGGACCTATCATACTATAAAGGACATGATATCAAGCAGATTCGGTCAAAATCGTAAGGACGTTGAGCCAGAACCGGAAGCGAGTTTGAACAACGCTGCCGACGAGTTAAGGAAACCCAGTAAGAGTATCGACGAGGAGGAAGCGAAAAAGAAGGAAGCCATTTACGGGAAACCACGTGCTCAGGAACCTCCTGTCAATATGCAGCAATATCCTAAAAACGCTTACGGTAAAACGAGCTCGTCCGATCGTGATTTATTTTATCGAACGGTTATCGATTGATCGAGGAAGGAAAAGAAAAGGACTATTTATCGTCATCATATTTTTTGTAGATTAATAATAATAATAATAATAATAATAATAATAATAATAATAATAATAATAATAATAATAATAATGGGAAAAATAAATAATATAATATGTATATGTCAGAATTGATCGATCGTATGAAAAATGAAATTTAAATTAAAAAAAAGAATTCTCTGACACGGTCTATGACTGGGTATGGAATTATAATATATTTATAATATATATATATATATAATAATATAAGCATGCACAACGAGCGTATCGCGAGACTTAATGTACTTTGCTATAATTAGCAACACAATCTTTATTAATGAGAAACGCGCATTACTCTTACGTACGCGTTCTCTTCGGTCAATGCGCAGTGCAACGAACTCTCGCGATAAATAACAGAACTCTCGCGTGAGTGATTCGATTGGATTTGATTTTTTTCTTTCTTTCTTTCTGTTTCGTCGTATAACTTCGTTACACAATTGTAAATCTAAGTATGAGAATTGGACCAATTGTGACTGTTAACTTCCTCGATCTTTGATCGTGTTCTCTACTCGGAAAATAGTTAACATAGGTGACACGTGTACTATCTGGGATGATATCGATGATTTAGGTCAATACGGGCATTCGTACAGTTACCAGAGCAATCAACAAAGTGTACCACTACCTGGCCAACTTCAACCGAACTTACCGGGGCAAAGTGCGCAACTTCACGTAACTCATCATGCACCGGTTAGTGGAGTACAAACGGTCCATCAAACTCAACTACCTTCTTTTGTACAATCTACGCCAGGTGGTCAACAGGTGCAAAATGTAGCCAGAGATTACGTTGTTCAAGGGACCGTCGAATTGACCAACCAACAATCTCATCCAGGACTACATTCGAATCCTACTACTCAGGGACAGGTATAATTATCAAAGTTTTATTTAGAATTTAATAAATACAAATATACTAAGCTTTTGATTATTTTCAACTAATACAATAGGGCCAGAATAGTGCGGTACAGAAACAACAGCACGGATTACCGATACAACAACAGCAACAACAACAACAACAGCAGCAGCAACAACAACAACAACAACAACAACAACAACAACAACAACAACAACAACAAACAGGAAATACCATGCAACATATGAGTCAACCGTACCAAAGTACCCAACAGTTAATGCATCAGAACCAAAATCATCACCAAAGTCCGCGATTCGCGCAACAGCACGCTCAAAACATGCATCAACGTCAATTGATTCAGCAGATGCATCAGCAACAAATGACGGGTCAACAAACCGGTGCGAGAAATACTTCTCAACCGCAACCACAACAACAACAGCAGCAGCAACAACAACAACAACAACAACAACAGCAGCAGCAACAACAGCAAACATATTTCCCGAACAGCGTATCGTACCAACAGTATCAGCAAGCAAGACAAGCTATGTCCAGGTCGCAAATCGATTTACCAAGTACCTCTAGACAAAATCAAGAATTAAGGATATCCAGTCAAGAGGTATATTATCATTATGCTCAAGGTAGGCCAAGGTACGGTGTACCACAAGTTTATATGAAATCGGAAACAAATCAAGAGGTTGAGTTCCAAAGGCGAAATTCGGCTAAGGGAATAGAAAAGGCAGCCTCTCAACCTCAACTCTCTTACGAAGAAGAGCGAGCCATTAGCGAGGCATCGAGAAATCCTGGTGGAGTGGTGGATGGGCTAAAGAATCACACGATGGATCAATTGGATAAGGAGAAGTACGAGATCACCGTGGAAGATCGAAGACAAAACGAGTTTGGTAGGAACGGTTCACAGAGAAAGGAGGATTATAGGCCAGAAACTAGCTTTGGTTTACACAGGGATGAAATGATTAGATCTTCCACGAGAGATCATGAACATTCTAGTGTTAACATGATACAACAGGATAATCAAGATTCCCCGGAGAATATATCCGTACAAAAAAGGATCGAAGAATTGCAAAGGAGAAGCGAACACGATAATAATCATTCGATTGTTGGTAAAATATCGAAAGATTGCGAATTGGAAGGTACGAGAATCGGAGCCAGTTCAAAAACCTTAGGATTGGACGTTACTAAAAGACTAGAATCTGGTTCCTCCTACTCGGTTAAAGATTCCGCAGCGAAATCTGACAGTCGAAAGGATGAATTGGAACAGGGTATCGCTCGACTTAAGATACAAAATCAAGGATCTGGCTCGGATTACGATAAAGCTGGCCAGAGTTCTTCGAACGTCGATTCGGGAAGAGGTTCTGCGGTTTATTCGAGTGGAAGGCGCCCACCTCCGGAGGATCGAAATTTGACGCAAAGTACGTATTTTCATACATATTTTATTTTCATCCCCCTCCATTTCTATTTGAAATAATCTCTCAAACAGATATTATCTGTCCGATGAAGGGTACGATTATTGATTGACCAACATATATTATATGATATTGTAATATCTTGATTCTATCATTCTTAATATAAAATTATTGAAAAACTATAATACGAATCTGGATTTTATTAAAATTATCGTTTAGCTTCTTTTCGATCGTTAAATGAGATGAAACAAAAAAAAAACATTTTGGATAATCTTTTTGGCAGATACAAAAATAAGTAAGCAGATTATAAAAGCTATATTTTCTGTCCCACTTAACAACAGCGCAAGATTCCGAGTGGGTCGATATAGTGGAATCTGAATTGAGAAGCATTTTAGAGCCAAGAGACATACCAGCTATGGCACATTCGACTCTATCCGAAAGTGTATCGTCTGTGACACCGCCACTACCACCTCTGTCACCCCATGAAAGCCCACGAACGCCAAGAAATCGATACTCGGCGAGGTAACGTGACTTCAAACGGATCCCATCTTCCTCTATAAACGAGAGATGATGCTACTTCCGGTCATTGCATCAATTCACCTTCGAATTTCTATTAACCCGTCGATTCGTTCAAATCGAATCGACGACCCTTTTGCTACATGGTAAACGTTAAAAGGATAATCGATCGTGTATTAATATCTTTTTCAGTTTGCCGTATGGTTCCAAGCCGAGTTACGGTGATTATGGCAAAGCAATAGAGAAAAGAGGATTCTTAAACAGTTCTAAACATCGTGGTGCTTCGACATCGAAAAAAGATTCGAATAAAAAGTTCTCTCATCGTAAGTTCAAGGATTTATTATGTTTATTTCTCATGAATAATCAAAAGAAAAGACAAAAGATACCCCAAGAAATTCTAAATCAGGACTGTTCTTCACAATTTCCTTGTTATTAATTAATATACACGTACAAGTTTTAATAAATTTCATGATTTTATATAAATAAACCTTGCACATGAAAGTCCTGTTTTAAATAATTCATGATACATATGGACGAATGAGAATAACTTATGTTAGTTTTTGACTGGAAAGTTGCTGATCTGACGTCAACGACGACCGGACTAGATTTGGATTCGATGTTGGATCGCAGTGATTCCGATCTTAGTACCAACGACGCGAGAACGATTAGAAAACAATTGGAGGGCTTAGAAAATATGTACAGCGAGGTAATAATCTAATAGTATAAAACACTTGTCAAACATATTTTCTTATCCCCAATTCCTACAATTCGGTATTTATAGGTATTGAAACTATTGGGTGGGAGTGTTAAAAAGAGACGAAAAACGAGAGGGCTGACCAGTTATGGATCCGTTTCGTCTTTACCAACGTCATCGGTATCTTCTAGACCTGTCACCAGACATCACGATAAACGTAGATCACACATGATCGACGATCGTATGAAAAAAGCCAAAGACATCAAGGTTAGCACCAGCGAAAAGATTATATATGTGTACGCGTGTGTATGTGTGTGTAAGAAATATAAATGTCACAAGTTTAACGTACCACTATTTCCTGCCATCAATTTTTATTAAATATTAATAAAATATCTAACGAAAAGTAGGATGATATTATTACTTACTTTTATTTATGTACTACTTTTTCTTTTTTTTACATCATAAACTGGTGTCACTTCTACAATTTATTACAAATGCTTTTTAACGCGTGAAGGGAACGGTTTTACGTTTCAAAAATAATTTGTTTAAAACTATTAAAATTAATATTAATCCTTATCGGTCTCTCGTCAGGTTTTTATATTGATGATTCTAACAAACATAAGTTGTAAAGTGGTTTCAGTAACTATGCAATAAAAATGTTCAGTATTATAAAAATAACTTATTATTTATTAGAAATTATTTTTTTTTTTTTTTGAAAGAATATTACAAATATATGAGATTATTAATTATTTTATTATTAATGACATGTTTTTATTTATAAATAACTTCCTACGTGACTTAAGATCGATAAGAGTTAATAAAAAAGATCTTGTTTTATTATTGCAATAATAATCGTTAAATAATTGTGCAAAAATTATCGTTAAAGAAATCGATTAGCTGTGTTATTTATCGTTATTATTTCAGAGTATCAACAAAAGGTTTCAATTGCTTGAATCTCACGTGGTGACGCTGGCACGTTCTGTGGCACATCTCAGCTCGGAGATGAGAACCCAACACATGATGATGCAGGTGAGCGAGAACGCGAAAATTGTAACGGGAATCGAAACGACTGTCGCAAGACTCCACTACTACCAGGTTTTCGCAGGAAATGGAGAACATAAGGGGAGAAATCGCAGCACTTCGAACCCAAACGAGCATGGCAATGGTGAGATCACAGTCCCAGCCGTTGATAAAGGACTCCGAATTACCGGCACTTTCCAATCCATCGAGGGTGAAAAAACTGACGAAATTTTTCGGAACGGAACCACCCCTCATCAGACTATTCCTCAGGGAACTTGGGTATGAGGTTGGTAAATGATTAAAGAAAAAAATAAAAGAAAATATATACATATATATATATATATATAAAAGCATTAATTCCGAAGGTAGAAAAAATTCAGATGATAAACTTGTTGAATTCAAAACGAAACTGGTTATTTTTTTCCAATTTCATAGAAATACGCGAGTGCCTTCGAGAAGGAAAAGGTCGGTATGGTGGAGTTGCCCTACTTGAGCGAGGAAAGATTACAAAAAATGGGAATACCCTTGGGACCAAGGCTGAGAATCCTACAGGAGGCAAGGATATCCGTGTGCAAGGACGCTGTATACGTCGTATGAAACGATAACGCCCTCTTTTATCGCTCCGACGATAACGAGAGACTTTTTTTTTTATTATATTTTATTTCTTTCTTTTTTTTTTTTTTGTTATCTTTCTCTTTACGATTCTTTTTTGTCTAACTTTCTTCACGTTCTTTATCTTTGTTTTTAACATTTCTTTTATTTTATTTTACTCCTTTTTCTTTTCCTTTTTTTATTCAATCCGACAGGTTTTTAAGCGTACCAAAATGTACATAGGATCGATCTAACGCACGTTAAATGTGTGTATGTGTGTATCTGTGCCTCGACTGAAAGGATATTTTAATCATATTATTGATACAAATCACTTAAATGAAACATTTTTAATACAATACTAATCGCTATGACAATGGTAATAATAATAATTATTATTATTTGCGTTATACATATATAACGTGTATAGTAAATATTTTCTAAGAATAGCAACAGCTGGTAATGTTTTAATGGTTAACGATAATTAATATTGATAAGTAATTATTATAACACTTAGCGATAATATAATAATATAATATTAAGTCGAATGAACAAAATGGCTAGATTATTTTAGAAAAACATAAGATTAACAATATACCAGCTCTTGCGAATTCTTTTTCCCTCGTTATTTTTTTATTATAATTCAAATTTTTTTTTCCCAAACTTTTAAAGCACGTAAGTAAAATCTTGCGAGCTCTAGAAATCAAGATCCGCAAATGTATGTTTGCCAAAGAGAGACGTATGACATATACGACGACATATAGCTACGAATATTTGTATTTTATTATTAATATTAATATTATTATTATTATTATTATTATTATTATTATTATTATTATTATTATTATTATTATTGTGTTGTTAAATCTTGTATTTAATAAACGATTCGACATAAGCTTTCTCAAGCAATAAATTTATTTATTGAATTAATTTTTTTTCTTCTTTCCTAAAACATAATATATCCTTCTAATTTATTAAAAATATATCAATACAAATCTTGGATGTAAAATTTACAAATGAAAATAATATTAAAAAAAAATAATGTCAAGCTAATAATAATCTTTAACTCGTGGCTTTTATCTCGCGCACGTTACATTTATTATTGATATTTATATAATATACATTTGTGCCCACACATAATTATAAAAATGGTATAAGTCAAAATACAAAACAAATGAGTTTATAAATTATTTAACACCACATTATTTTAAATTAAATAAATTCAATGTAATTTTCATGATATTGTCAAAACTGAACCATTATATAATGTTTGTTATTTCAATATTATATAGGATTCATCAAGAGTATTCAAATGTAATTCTTTTAATATCTCGAAACTGGAGATATATGACTTACCTTAGACAACTTTCATAATTATAGGCACATATATCGATTTTAATTAAATTCCAAATTTTATATATAATACTCTATTTATAAATTTG
This sequence comes from Polistes dominula, assembly GCF_001465965.1. Next base: position 3,483,764 of record NW_015148978.1, on the reverse strand, counting down.
TAATCTACATAGTTAGAGTTAATATTAAATTTATCGGTATTGGTCGTATAAAATGTATCTTAATGTATTACGCGAATCCTAATATGAAGAATTCACAAAAGTTTGGCGGGAAATTTAAATGATTTACTTTGACAGCCCGATGATGAAGTTTCTACTTGACCAGGAATCGTCATCTTCAATTGAATAATCGCATATTAAACCAACGTGTTCTCTAAACGTGAACATTCGCCGTTCCGTAAGTCGAACAAAGTGATCCGTTATTATGGCCCCTGACCTCGGCCATAGAACGTAATAATTGACGCCTCGTCGATCCATAATTATTTAGCCTTATGATGATCATCATACATCGACTTTAATCGATATCAATTACGAGAATTAAATAATAATAGGCTTACTAGAACTTGGACTCACGTCATTATCATTTCGACGAATAATTCAAATTCTTCGTTCTCCACCTCCTCCTCCCTAAACCCCTAACTCCTAACCAACACCCCAAACCCCAACCCACAAACAAATAATAATAATAATTGAGAATGAACGAAAGTAATTTAAACTTTTGAAGATTTTGAGAAAAGAGAGAGATATAAAAAAAAGAAGGAAAAAAAATTGAATAAAAAGAAATTGAAAATATTGGGAAGAATCGGTAAGTGGTTTAAAAATGAGAAGTAAGTATTTTATTCAGGAAATGCATACTTTAACAATTGTGGCCATTTATTTTTTCTAGTGAACTCGTCTTTGATTGGTCATCCGAGGCCACGCCATCGTTCAAGCCGAGTTCTCTTCCCTTCCCCACCCCTCTATCTTTCTCTCTCTCTATCTCTTTTTCTCTCTTTCTGACGCAGATGAGAGATCGTTTCCTTGCGAGAGAGGACAAAAGTGCGATCGTCGAACTCCCGCGCTTGAGTATGTTTCTTTTTTTTTTTTTTTGATTTTTTTTTTCATTTCGTCGTTCTCTCTTATTTTTTTTTCCCTGCCACCACTTCCTCCCCCGTCACCCTTCTGTTTGTCAGTTTTGTATTGTCTACGACTACTACTAACTTCTGAAATAGTTTACGAATGTTTTATGATTTAATTTCATTTCAATTCTCTTGTTGAACACCAAATGATGCGAGTGAATGAGAAAGAAAGGGTGAAAGGGGGTGAGAAATGATTGTAAGGGTTACATTTATTATATCATAAATGTATTGGAATAATAAATACATATATTTAATCAGCATGATTTAAATAGTATTATGTATATTTTAATTTATAGATTAGAAAGATATATTTTCCGATTAAAAATTGGTTCATTTTTTTTTTGTTCTCTTTATTTTTCAACTTTATTGTACAAATATTTTTCATTGACACTATGTATTAATGTGTATATATCGAATGAATCTCTAATGAATGCATATATAGAATATATTTTGTTTTTCTAACGTATCGATGAAAATAAAAATTTCTATGTACGATCAAATAAACACAATAAATATGAGTTATAAAAATAGATACTTTGATTTACTATATAGCAAGTATTTAAAAAAAAAACAACAATTTTATATATCTAAATATTTTGTTCTATAAAACTAGGTAAAAAGTATATTAAATAAATGATCTGTACTTAAAATAGGGTCAGAATAAAATTAGGGTTGAATTAGAGTTAAGAGTAATGAAGTAGGATAAATACAAATGCCAATCAAAACGAATCAGTAAATTTCGAGACGAGCAAAATATTAAATTAAAAAATTTTATTGCAACGAAAATTCTAACACACAAGGATTTGATTTTTTAAATTTTAAATTTCATAATTCAATCATACCGATCAAAAATATTAAAGTATAATATATAATTTTTATTTCGTAAGTAAAAGAAACAAATATATGAACGTATATCTTTGAATAAGATTGAACGACGATAAATTATGCGTTATAATAATGCGTGACTGACAAATCTCTTTGATCGAATAATACTTTAAATGATAGCGACACGTAAGTAGTATAAATATAGTTACACGAATAAAAGGAAAAAAAAGGAGGGGTGACAGGGTTGGGTGAGTGGTTGGAACGGGAAGGGTTTTGGGAACTTTCAGCTTAACTATCATCGTCAAATACGACAGGTTCATTATGTCTGCGACGAATCAAAGCTGACCGATCTCATGCCACGAATGAAATAGGGTGAAATGGCTTCGGGTCAATGTGCCAAACGTCTGACAATATACTTCAAAGATACACATACATATACATAATATATATGTTTATATACATATATATACGTATGTGCGTCAATGAAGACGATTATTAACCGTGACAAGAAATATCATCAAAAAGAATAAACAAAAATGTAAAAATAAAGTCAATTTTTTCAAACTTATTTTACGTTGATAATGTTTATCGAGTTTACTAATTATTGAATTATTAATTATTTTTTTCTTTCTTTTTTCTACACATTTATACTATACTCGAAAATGAAAAATTATTATTTTTTATTAATTATACATTATTATATATATTTTATTAATTATTAAAATATTATTATAAATAATTATGAATTAATATAGAGAGAGTATCTATACATATAAGCATTGTAACAAACATTGTAATTGTTTTTAAATCACTTTTTTTTTTTAAATATTTATTTCCTTTCTTAGTTAGATAATTTTCAATAATTTTCAATTTACAAAATATAAAATAACAACTTCAATATATATATATAAATTTTAAATATTGTTTCGTATACGTGATAAGTTTCCTATCAGCGAACAATAATTGAAAAGTTGCATCTACGCAGTAAACTTTTGAACTCCGAAGACAAGACAGCCACGTGGTTACAACGTCAAGAAAAAAAAAGGACTATGTTTATTATTCATTTTTATAATGTATAATAATAACAGCGATATATCTATTTATATATAAACTATCACAAAATGTCCAATAATTTAACATTACGAATAATTCAAGATAGAAAAATCATTGCAATTAAAAAATTACATTTTCTTTCGAACGATAACAAAAAGAAACTAGAAAAAAAAAATAAAAAAGAGATATTATATCGTTTCCATGTAAGTACTTGTCAGAAAAAGAGAAGAAACGTGATTTAATAAAGAGGAAAAGAGAGACAGAAAGAGAGGTCAAGTAAATATGACATCATCATTTCTGGGTCACGCGTTGTCCACTGATTCGCGTGAGAATAAATACATCTATATATGTATATATGTATATATGTATAAATACCTACAAACGTACATATTTCGAGTAGTTTCTTCTTCGTTAATCGAATATATATATTTTCCCTCTCGTTTGAAAGTCTACATCGATAAATGTTTGACGTTGATAGAGAAACATGTAATACAAATACACATGGTTATGTACATAATATGTATATATATATATATATACACAAGTTCTACTTTTACTTCATCATAAAGAAAAGAGAACGAATAAACGAAATACTAGGTCCGATATAACTTCCTTACGAGCAAAGATATACTATCTCAATTGACCTATGGCCTCGTCTCCCTTCTCTCTTTCTCTTTCTGTCTCTGTTTCTGTCTGTCTGTCTCTCTCTCTCTCTCTCTCTCTCTTACTTTTTATCTCAATCGTTATCCGCCTTCTGAGGCGACCCTCGACGATGCTTTTCTTTCACTCGTCTCTGTACCGTAGACCGAGGATGAACGGAAACGGTGAATTCGTCTTTGTCGCTCTGCTTTTGCTGGCTTTGTCATCGTTCAAGAGCTATGCGGAAGTCGTACATTTTCGCGAGTGTCCCAAACCAACTCGTGAGTGTTTTCAACAAGTCTTATATTTTCGATTTTATTTATATAAAGATAAAACAAAATTGTATTAAAAAATAAAAATATAGACATCTAATGCTGTTTTTACACGATAGATACGTACCTGAAGAATACATTCAAACGAAAATCTCGTGTAAAACTAAAACAAATATATTACATTTACTAAAAAATTAAAGTTCTAGTTCTATGAAAAAATCAACAAAAATAATATCAATAAAATATGAAATTTTTCAATATTTTCTTCTATAAATTTGGGTCAATCGTGTTAAATAATGTACAAACTGAATCTGATGTATATATATATATATATATATATTTTACACGATAGATACGTACCCGATGTTTAAACGAAAATTCGTGTAAAAAAATAAATATATTAAATTTATCGAAAAATAGAAAATTAGTTCCAGTACTAAAAAATAAAAATCAGCAAAAATAATACAATAAATTATAAATTTTTTCAACATTTTCTTCTTAGAATTTGGACTGATCGTGTTAAATAATATAAAAACAGAATTAAATGTATACATGTATGCATGAATGATAAAAAAGGTATAGATGTGGATTGCCCAATAAGTTCAAGAGTCGATTAATATTTGTAATGGTTGAATACATTTTTCTTTAAATCATCAAGAATTTTTTGAACAATCAAATAATATTAAACATTGAGTTGCTTTAAATATTTATATCTGATTTTATAAATTTAATAACTAATTTCTTCGTATCGTATTATTTGCATAAATATAATATCAAATTATTATTCGAAATTGAAATATTTCAAATTAAATTTGAACAGATGTCTGGAAAAATATATTATATGAAATGTCGATAATAAAATTGATGTTATATTAATTCAATTATTTTTTATTTATTTATTATATTTAGAAATTTTTTTTATTAAAATAGGAATTATGTTTCACTAAATGTTTTTTCGTTTGTTACGATAGGTAATAAATTCTTTTTACAATTTCCTAGTAATTTTATCGCATTTATACTTTGAATTAGCCAGTTTTTAGATATACATTCATTTATTTAATAGTGTTAATCATTAAATAAAATATTATCCAACAGCATCGAAATAATTGGAAAGTTAACAAATCGATTAATCATTAATCGTACGTTCGATAGTACTCAAAATGCACTCAAGGAATGTTTATTTATTAATTGTTTACATAAAGGGAAAAATACATACTGCTTATCTTTGAGTACATTGGTACTGAACGACTACAAATTAGATAAACCAACTAAAAATGTTTACTCGTTGATTTCTTTTTATTTTTGCTTATCAAATGTCGTAAAGGTCGGCGTACATTGACCTGCACATCGATTTCATCTAGTTTCAGTTTGGTTTAGTTATTTCTACGAAATTACATCACACTGAGAAATAATTGTTGTTCGATAAATTTTCTAACGTAATAAAAAATTGGTCGAATTTGTGTGTTCATAAAAATATTTTAAATAATATATTTGATGTAAAACATCCATCAAAAATTACAAATATTATTAAACGAATTTAATTTAACTTTCTTCATTAATTTTTTTAATTAAATGATTCAATTTATTTGTCGATCATTTTGTTTACGGAACTTATATTAATAAAATTAAATCAAAATACGTAAAATAATATTAGCGATAATCATTATAAATATTGATTATCAATTTATTTCAAGAATAAAATCTTATTTGTATGATTTTCCAATGAATTAAATAAAATACGCGTAATGTTTAAGATTAATTAAAAAATATTTCTTATCGTTAATTGTGAAATTAAAATAATTATGAATTTAAAATATTGATTTTAGAATTATTCTTTTTTTTTTTGGTTTAAATAACAGGAATGCTAGTAATACTAGTGTGTTAGTTCTAAGAAATTGTTAGAATATTTCCAAAATTGAATAAGGAAACGTAACGTTAATGGTGTATAATAATTTTATTTTTCTACAGCCGATGCAGTATCCAATTGCACTATACACGAGGTACGAGTAGATCCTTGCAGAGAAGCAGCTGAAAACAAACCGTGCAAAATTAAGAGGGGACATAATTCGAGCATAAGTTTTGATTATACACCAAGTAAGTAGGTTGCTTAACTCACTATAATTGCCATATTACTTTCAAGTCGCACATTTAACTATATTAAGTATACCTATATTAACATAATCCGTAACATTCAAATTTAATTCATTTCATCGTCACTAGATTAATTATTACCGCCTAATAAGTTTATTATATATATATATATTTTGTTTAATCTACCATAGCATAATAATACGATATTTAAATAAAGTATCGAAATATTTTTATTTTAATTAAACATAATTGAAATTAATTATAAAATCATTCTTTTTGCAGACTTCGACGGAGAAAAATTAGAAACTCGAGGATATTGGGCCAGTGCTTTGGCTGATCTTCCATTTTTAGGAATGAACAGTGATGCTTGCACGATGACTAAATGTCCGGTCGTGTCAGGTCAAAAACAAACTTACAATGTTCAATTATTTATCTCGAAAAAATTCCCAGTTGTAAGTGCATCTTTTGAAATGATTTATACGTATATATATTTATATATTTCTTTTCTTTTTCTCTGGCAATCATTTTAATTAACTCTCGATCACAATTATTCGCGAAATATTTTCCTAGATCTAATTAATTCGCATACACATACATATACATACATAAATAGAAAAATGCAATACATAAATAATGGATGAATAAGTAAATATATAAATATATAGACACTAACATATATATATATATGCATGAGTATCATATACAATTCATGTAAATATATATTTAACGTTGTTAAAAGAACCCATTGTCCTTTGACGAGACGCATTTCCATGGCCTTTCGCCTCTTCGTAATGTGAAAAACAAAAAGAAAGATAAAAGTGACATCGTTTTATCTTCCTAAAAGCGAATATGGCGCCATTTTCTCTCTTGTTATCATCGTACTGAGATAACACACGTATAGATATACTACATATATATATTTAAATACACATACACATACACACATATCTATATATATTGAATAAGAGCTTGTGCAACGAGAGGAAAATCCTGTCTCGTATGAAACGAAACGCTTAACTCGTACTCCAAATTTATTTCAACGATTTCATCTTTTCTTTTTTCATTTCCAGAGAACGTACGACCTCAAGTGGAAAATGTGGAATGAGAGAGAACAAGAATGTTGTTTCATGTTCCAAATTAAGTTACACAAATGATGAGGTTAATAGGCTTATAAGTAAAAGTCCATTTTCTAATCATCATCCAACTTCGACCATTGTAATATTGTGATTTAATAATTAAAATAAAAATTAATTTTTACGATTTATTTCTTCAATCCTACCTTTTTCTCTATAAACTTTTCGTTCAATTTTACGTGATTCCCTTAACAATGCGACAGTTATTTGAACGATAAAAATAAATAATGAAGAATATTTTAATTGTGTTCTTATATTTATGAGAATTTTTATTATTTGTCAGAAAAGAAAAAGAAAAAAGAAATATTCGAATGTCATTTGGATGTGAAATAAAATTATCTTTATTATTAGAAAATTCACGTTTATCGGAGTCCTCTCACTTTTCTGTTTATAAAAATAGAGATAAAAATTCCTCTTGATGTACAATTCATATTTATGAGAGACCTTTATAATTTTTTTTTCTTTTCTTTTCTCCTCTTTTTTTAGTAAAAAATAAAATTAATAAAAATTCCCTTATTTGTCGTAAACAAAATAAATTTTATTTTTTCCATTTAACATGTTCGTCTATATGTGTGTGTAAGTTAATTAATTATTTATTATGATTACACGGAATTCTAATAAATAATAGAGATAATAATTTTTTGTTCGTTTCTTTTGTAAATAAATGTCGTACGCATCTAAAAAAAAAAAATAAAATAAAAAATTGAAAAAAGAAAAAAATAAGAAAGAAATATTCAATGCCTCTTCAAACAGCGGGGTCATGGAAAAGAAACGAGTAATCAACGTTCCTTTTAACGTCTCTTAAGTTTCTGTAAAAACTACCGACCATTTCTATACAACTATATACATACACGTGTGTACATATATGTACATAAATACTTATATATAAAAGTAGTATGTGTATCGTCTCGTTTACTCTTAACACTTCGTTAATGAATTAAATATCATGCTACTGCATCAAGTTCTTCTCAAAGGTTTTCTTGAACAAATTAAAATAATAATTGTACAATGTTCTTCTGTAAACTCTACTCTGGTAGCCGCCACCATAATAAATAATATTTTCAGAATCATTATTCAAAATGTAAATTTAACAAGTTTAAAATTAAATTATATTCATGACAAAAAGTGCATTAAATGTTTCTAGTATTTTTCTTTCGTCAAACTTTGATGAAAAAAAGATCGTGAGGCCATCTATGGATTGTTAGAAATAATTCGTGACGAATAATCGTTTTATTATACTCACAGAATCTTAACAAAACAACAATTTCTTTAAACTTTTATTGTATTTATAATTAAAAAATAATTTCGTATTTTACCCTATTTTCTATTTACATTGAAAAAATAAACTTTTCCTAATGCGTATCACATAAAATGGTATTAATTTTTGACAGGACAGTGATATGATAAATTTAATCCTGTATATAATTAAACTTAAATTGTTTAGTTAAATCTTATTTTAAATGTAATAACATAACAATGCATTTTAATAATTAATTTTGATCATTATTGTTTTGCTTGAATGATAAGGAAACAAAAATTTGTCTAATTTGTATGAAAAATGCAGACATCGTAGAAGAATAATTAGAATATTCTAATTGTTTATTAAACAATGGATCCTATTCTTAATATAAATAATAAACGGATCTTAATATAAATTTTTACAGATTCGTTATTCAAGAATAAAATATTTATATTCTAAAAAAGTAATTATACATATATATTTTTGTCCGCTTTATTGTGTAGCAATTGAATAATAAATAAAAAACTACTTATCCATTAAAACTACGAAAAAATTCTGTTTCTCTCATTTAATTAAAGATAAATATATCGTTGTATATTTTGATTTGTATAAATGTAAAAAAAATTTTTTAAAAAAAGTTCGCTGCGGACAGGATTCGAACCTGTGCGGGCAAAGCCCATTGGATTTCGAGTCCAACTCCTTAACCACTCGGACACCGCAGCTCGTGTACAGGATAAGCTCAAAAGTGGTATTAATAAGGTAATATAAATTTGTAAAAATTATTAAATTAATAATAATATTAAATGATAAAAGTATTATTATGTAGACAATTAATTTGTATATATTTTAACGTAGAATAATAGACTTTGTAAATGCAAAATGTTTTTAAATATTATTAAACTTTGATTTCAATTTTGCTCGCTTTTTGTTTATCAAAGTTTTCAAAATTATTTTATACTACACATATTTTCATTCTTGTTTTAATAAATTTAATTATTATTATTATAATTAAATATGCATTTCGTTAAAATTATTAAAGAACAAAAAATCAATAAATGATATAAGCTGCGCCATCTGGTAATTACCAGTTTTATCATTGACGGATAATTTTGTGCTTTCTGTCGGTAAGGAAAACATTCAAATTAAAGATCGAGATGGCGTGTGATCAAATTACATTATATCTTGTAAATATTTTGAAATAAATAAACTGCAATCATATTTCATTAACTCAATCCTCATATTAATAAATTAAACTTTTCAATTGTTTCTTAATATAAAATTCATTAAAAATAAATAAAAGTTTTTTAACTTAACTTTTTTTATACGTTGTTTTTGAACGTTATAATTTTATCCTAATATCGTTCAATAATAAATTAAAAATTATAAAAGCCGATATTATAATTGCTATATAAAATGTAGAATTTCAAGAAAATTATATTTTCCAGATTAAAAATAAAAATTAATAGGAATAAGAGATGATGATATTCCCTGAACGATCCCAAAATGGTAAGAGACGAATGATCTAACGATGAGATCGACGACACGTGTTGTATCTATTAACACAAAAACTAGGACACATTACAATGAAAACTATTTTCGACGTGGGTTAATATTTTTTTTTTTTTAGAAGACACAGTAAAGAATCACAATCGTTTTTCAAAATATGTCCAAACAAACGCAACGTTCATCGAATGAGTTAACATTTGAAATAATTTCGATAAATTCCTCCCCCTTTTTGCTTTCGAAAACAACTCGTAGAAGGAAAAAAAAAGCAAATGAAAAAGACACGCATTAAAATCAACGAAGTGCGTTTTGCGTTTCTCATTGGACTGATGACTCAAACCGTGAGTATATTTTATAATTGCTAGCAGAAATTTAACAACTGTCATTGGCTGTATTCTCCATTAACGTAGAATTATTATAACGAAAAAGGAAAGAATGAAAATATAGATACAAATAATTATTACGACCAATTTTAGTAAAGATTAGTATTCAAATTTATACCATAAATAGAAAGAAAAGAAATAGAATACTATTATTCATTTCTATTTATTTGATCGATATGTTAAAAATTCTTTTGTAAATATTTTATAAAACTAATGGTAAAATAATATAATATATAAATCTTTTGTTCAATACAAATAATAATTTGTCAATATTTATAATATGAACAACGTTGAATCAGTGTCACATATAATTATTTTTCTTTATAAATACCAATAATTTATTTAAAGTACTAATTTAAAAAAATTATTGACTTCAATATATAGTTATTATTTTGCCTCAATGATAATAAATAATTTAATAAACACGAAAATAAATATTAATTAACACAAAGTACTAATCTCAGCAATATAACAATATACAATATTATATACAATATTTTCTTTTTTAAACAATTAAACACGATCTCTCATAGACAGATTGAAAGAAAAAGAACAAAAAAAAAACATAATAGAACATAAAAAGAAATAATTAAAAACAAAACAATACCGGTCGATAAATTAAATTAAGAGACAAACGATTGTTAGAGTTATTAAATAACGAAGAAAATTAAACCAATAACGAAAGAAAGTAGACAAAGAAAAAAAGAGAGAGAAAGTAATAGAAAGATAGAAAAAGAAAGAAATAGAGGGGTTCGAGGAAAGAGAGGAAGAGAGAGAGAGAAGAAAGAGGGGAGAAAAAAGATAGTAGAAACATATCCGTTTAAACACCTGTTGCCCTTGTTAAGGACGCCACACCGGTTGATACGTCACTGGGAACTAAAATTGTCGACAGTGGCTGAAGCCGAGGCTCACCTGTTGGCGCGAGCAGTGCTCGCTTGGGTTTTCGAGCGTAAGGTGGTGGTTGCCTCTTTGTATACGGTGCTGTTCAATAGATACAAGTAAAGAGAGAAAGAAAGAAAGAAAGAAATAAAAAAGGAAGAAAAAATAGAAAAAAAGAAAAAGAGAGAGAGAGAGAGAGATAGAGAACACATAAAAATAAGAAGCATAATCGTTTCCACACAAGTATCATTCTCCTCGAAAAATTTGACGTTACTTTCTTCAAGAAGAACTCATCATAAGGGGGACCCATAGGATCTTCCTTTGACCTTCGTTCTTTTTCTTTCTTCTTTTTTTTTTTCTCTCTCTCTCTCTCCCTCCTTCTCGTCAGCAATTCGTTTTTACATACACCGAGGGGGAGGGGAGACGAATAATAAAAAAAAAGTAGTCGACTAAAAGATGCAAGAGGACACTTATAAATATTATAATAGTTAATAAGTGAATGGTACGGGTAATATACTGTTGGACAAATAAGTTTTATCATACACAAAGGACGTTTTTTCTTTTTTCAAATGTGAAAATATAAAAAAGAAAAATAGATATATTTTATAAAAGGGTTTTAAAAAAAGAAGAAAAAAAGAAAGGAAGTGCTAAGGCGACTTTCCAGAGAGTTGGGTAGAACTGTTCTAGCTAGCTAGAACTGTTTGCCACTCGCGGAATACTTGTGTCGGGAGTAGTATCGTACTCCGGCAGGATTGTATGCAAATTCCTGGGGAAATATCCTCTCGGGAGGCTGCACCGACTCCGCCCATAAAATCGTTTCGCTTGTGCTCCCGCTATGAGAGAAAACAGCTAACCCATAACTTTACTCTCTTTACCTTATTCGCGTGTGTGTTTCTCTTTATA
>NW_015148978.1:3389321-3470152 GCF_001465965.1 Polistes dominula | reverse complement strand
TATATATATATATATATATGTATTTATTTATACTGTTTATCCTATATTCATTACAAGTACATATATAAGAATGCTTTTACGTGCTTCAATTATTCCTTCGACACGGAGAAAGTCGTTCTTACCAGTGAAAAGCCATCCCGTTCTGGCAGATGAATACCAGACGCCGAAAGGAAGTGGTCGATCATCGTATTTCCTTTGAAGAAAATCGATCTTGACTCATTTATTTTTCGAAAGTATATCAATAAAAACTAAGTGAACTTTCTTATATACGTTATTTTTTTGAATTCTATAGAAATATTTCGATTCTTTATATTATTATGTTATTTTGTACGGAAGAATAAGTTGAAAAGATTTCAGATTAAACGAAAAACAACATTTAAAAAGTAATAAAAGTATAATCGAAAAAAAAAACATTGGCTCGAAACTTTTGATGTTTGCTTTTCATGCGTATCTGTGAAATTGGCCAATTCTAGAACGTGTGGTGTTACACTTGTTAAATGATCTATAAAATCGTGATTATATTGCCATTACTATCGTAAAACATTTTACTACGATTTTAAGGACTTATCAATTTTTACTATATATAAATTTAATAATAATCATTAGAAAAAGAAAATGTTTATTTGAACGAAAGAAATTATATTGTTTACATATATACGCTATAATAATATCTTTCATTTTTTTAAACAAATTTAAAGTTTTTTTTTACAATGTAAAAAAATGTTATTCAATTTTCAAGAATATTCAAATATTTCTGAGATTCACTGTACTTTACTGTACTTTAATTATTTTCTTCCGAATGAAACGTTACGAGAATACATATATATATTTTTTTTTAATTCCTTTTTTTCGAACGGAATTTGCTGACTCGAAGGTAAAACAATAGTGTGTGTGTGAGAGAGAGAGAGAGAGAAAAAAAAATTACGATGCTGAATGTCGTGAGAAATTCTCGCGGTATAAAGTAAGTATTTTAAGTAGCAACGTTTCGTCGTACGTAACAACTCGATTTTCAATTAAAATCCAACACGCAAAATCTACAATTAATATACTCGTCCTAGAAACTATTATCTCTATTCGTATTACAATAAAAAACATTTTAAAAAACGTTTGAATTTTTTTTTTCTTTTTCCATTTAAAACGCATCATAATCGTAAAGAGGAATATATTTCGCTGAGAAGTTCACGTTCATGAAGTGAACGTCGTCCAAATAACTGGCCATGACCCACTTGTAGTTAACGACATTTACTATATTTATTTCATGCGATTATAAGAAACGCCTCCATCGAATTTTCAACATTAATAAAATATACCTAAATGCGTCTATAAGACCTAATTAAATGATATTAAAATATAAAAATAATAACATTATTATTGAACAATAATCTTAAATAATTATTTTTCATGAATATTTAAAAAAAAATTTTCGTAAGTATTTATATGGACAACTCGTTAAAAGAACAATAGAGAAAGGGAGGGGACAAAATTACAAGTATTTCTTTTTGTTTAAAAAAAACTATTATGCAACATTGAAAAAGAAAGAAAATAAAATATAAGTACTCACGCAAAGCGTTGTTATCTCACATAATATTGCGATACGTATTACAAATATAAACCCACATACATGTATACATACATGCAAACATATATACATATTTACACAAACAGACAGACAAATACATGTATCGTAATGAAATGTACTGACAACGTTTTCTTATCTATTTGCGATAAGTGTCAAGGTCTAAACCGGTTGGCATTCGTTACCCATAATACTAAACGTACGAAAAAGAACACGTCCTGATTTATTACATATTTGCAAAACGAAACGATACGAAATACTTTTGTAGAAAAAAAAAAAAAGAAAAAAAAAAGGTAAAAAAAGAAAAATATTTCAGTAACTTCCTTGACCTTCCAAGGTAGCGAACGAGAATTATCGTAATGAACACGAAACGGTGAGAGTCACGGATGCAATCGCGTATATATAAGAGGCTTATGTGTTAATTCCACCGTGTGTGCACGCTGCTAACGCATAGCTTACATCGCGTTGCAGTTGACTGACCTCGATGTCCACTATCCACGTTAGGAATAGCTGCCTAAGTGGGTGTCCACGAGTGGGTACCGATACTTTGAATCCTTTGGAATTCCAACTGACTTTAAGAAGATTATTCATGTTATTTATTTTAACTCAATATATTTCAATCATGTGTGTTTTAGATTCATGAAATTCTGTGTGATCAATTTTATATCCCCTATCTGGTGTATCAATAAAAATTATATTACCGAAAAAAAAAACACGTTGGTTTACTAATTGTTATAAGTGAAATAATTATTTTACAATAAGTAATTTATTTTTCTGTCTATTTTAAAAATTTATTTTATTTATTTTAACTCGATATTTCTTCAATCACGTATTATTAATATTTTTATTAGATTTGTAAAGAAAAAATGTTTAAAATTTTTCTTACATCCGGTAAAGGTATTTTTATTATACCACGAGTTTGATGTTAACTGTCATCCTAAGGATAAAATTTTATTTTAAAATTATTTCTTTTTTATTAATTTAATAATTTATCTATAAAAATTCGAATATAATTATAAAAATTAATGACAATAAAAATTTGTTCTTGTTATCAATCGTACTCATATAATTATGTTAAATTAATTTACGATGTAATACATGATATACTAGCAAATGATAGATCAATTATAATCTAAAATAACGATGATGAAGACTCTTACGATGACTTTCTTTCGAGAAACGATACTCTTTAATGCTTAGAAACGATTGTTGAAAGGATCGTTTAGAACTGTGTTTTAAACTCTCATCATTTTTTCTTTTTTTTTTAAGACCAACAGAAGATAGATGCAGACAGTTATTTGCCACTTTTCGCACGTTATATCGTTCACGTTATTAACATGCTCGTGGAAGCATAGACAGTGACGTTAAATAAAATCACTGTACTTAGTAGCGGTCATCATTTCTAGTTTCTAATCACGCATTTCCCTTCCTATAATACTGATGCTATGTCGAACGTATTAATATCTTGCCTAACGGTTTCTATTCTTTCAACTTTATATATATATATATATTATTTATTCGAAAGAATATATTATTTATAATTTACAAAATAAAATATTATATTTTCCTAAAAAGAAAAAAAAATTAAACATCTGCATGTGATATTAAACGATTTCAATTAGAATAATAATGGAATGAAATAATAATGTTCGTATTTGACGTTACGGGAAATGAACTCGATTTGTTGATAATAAAACTAGAAATAAAAAAAGAAAAAAAAGAAAACAAAAAATAGCTTCGTTGATCATAAGAACGAGCGGAAGTTTAGGTGTTGTGTGTTTAGGTGTATTTAACGGTATTACGAACATGTGCTTTCCCACTGTTTCAAATGAAAGGACGCTCTACTTTCAGCTACGGGATCGTTTCATTAAATACACCATGAAGTCTCCTATCGTTCGAATTAACCGAGAGCTCTATTTAAAAAGGTTCGACGACCATGCAGAAGTCGAAAGTCACGAAAGTACGATAAAGTGACACCATTTTCCTTATATAAAACGTCAACAAAATATGTATAATAAAATACGTGCATAAATATTAATGTATACGTGCAAAGTTATTTTCTTCACTAACATATCATATATCTTTCAATTAACGTAAAGTTAAATCGCTTTGATGTTAATTAACCTTCGTTTCGTTCACTTTTAGCAGACTCATATTTTAACTGACTGAATGACTGACTGACTGAATGACTGATTGAATTAATGAACTAACATAAGACAAAATAATTAACAACTTCTTTCATTTTTTTATTTTTCTTTGAATTCCTCGAGTTAAAATTATTATTATTACGATGACTAATTTCGAACGAATTTGTCTAATCTTTACTTTTTAATCTACTTTGATGTTCTATTATTGATAAGATATATTAAGTGAAAATTATATTATGATAGGATTCGTATCTGTTTATGGATCGAAGAACGGTGAACCAATTTTCCATCGTCGTCTGAAGTACATATAAGGAACGTATGTGTAATTTTAAAGTGGAGAATAAAGAACACATACATCACTCTTGTATTTACAAGAATATATATATTCTATATAAAGATAAGTACGCACACGATATCTTGTAAAATAAGCTCCGTGGGGTCTGGTCTTATGCACCAATAAGGTAGCATTCTGGCCGGGTCAATGCTTACTGGTTTTGTGTTTCGCTTCTCTCCTCGGACTTTCAACGATCTCTCAGCTTCGTAAGAAATAGCCGAACCTGACACTTCTTTTACGATTATTTTTTCTTTAAGAGTTGCCTTACAAGACCGACGATCAAGTTTCGATTTAAATCACACAAAACTTTTTAGGATATTTTCCATTGAAAGAAAAAGTTATTTACTAGTGATTTGTTTTTCTTTTATTTTCCTTTTCTTTTTTTTCTTTAATAGAGGTAATTAAACGTTAGCAGATGATCTTAATCTCGAATCTATTGATTTGCAATTCCGATCTGTACGTGACACGGTTTCTCTGTAAGTTTACTTCTAAGCGAATTGTCTGATAATTTTTATATACATATGCATGGTATATTAGAATTTTATCATACATTTGATGTATTCCTTATATTTAATTAAAATTTTAATATATATAGAGAGTATTATGAATAATGTGAATAAAGTATAATAAAAGAAAGATACGGAAAAAATAATTAATATTATAGCAGTAATTTAACTACTTTAAATATGAATGTAAATTAATTCTATATGCATATAATTTAGATCAAGCTTTTAATATAGTATAGAGAATAATAATGTACTACTTTCTTTTTTGAACCAACAAAACTATATAATTATAAATGAATACCAATAAAGTATACTTTTAATGTATTTAATTATTCAATTTCATGGACAGAATAAAGATATTTTGATACGATAGATTATCGTATTAGTTTCATATATATAAATGATTTTATGATCGTTTTAAAAAGAAAAATTGAAAAAAAAAAATAAGATCAACCTTTTTACGATTTTACCGACAAAGTAACACGAAATTAATTATCTTTCCCGTATCATTCACACGCACATAAACCCATACACACGCATATACGTGTATTTCGTATTTTACGCTTTGCGTAGGCCGAGAACAAATTTCCGAGCGAATGAACGAACGTAGAGGAAACAGAAAAAAAAGAAAAAAAATTAAAAAAAGGGTCAAAAGCGTAAATGCCTTCGAAGCATGAAAAGGGTCGAAGGCTCGAAGCTCACGACGCAAAATTCGAAACGCTCAAAGGGTTGGCAGCTTTGACGGTGTACTTTCGTTCCCCCTTCAAATCCATTATGGCTTTTAGCTGCAGGAAATTCAATCGCTTTTTATTATTTCCTTTTCCATCCGTAAAAAAGAATTCTCTCGTTATTTGCATAGTATAATAATAAAAATAGAAGTTTTCAAATGAAGTGGTATTTAGGGACACAGGTAATATCTAAATTTGATATTATAAATTGTAAAATAACATTTCATTGTTTTATACGTAATAAATATTTTACATTAAAATATGATTTATTACAAATCGATAATAAGTTTATACCAATACTGACAATAAATATTTTATATGTATATATATAAATTAATAGGTTATTTTAAATAAATCGTCAGTATTTATAACTCGTGATGCAACCTTGCCCTTATCATATATAAATATAACGTAAGTTTATTTTACAAAATATCGATCACACACAAAAATGTTTAAAAATATAAATAAAATAAATGTAAAAATAAACATTTATAAACACATTCATTTGCACATGTCATGAAATGACATTTGATTGAGAAAATTAATATATTTTTTTCTTTTTAATTGTAAAATAAAAAGAAGAAAGAGGAATAAGAAAATATATGAATAATCCGGCGCCCAAGCAAGTAATAAAAATTGTCAGTCAAGTATCTCTGGAAACACACGTGCATACGGTCGTGCATGTGCACCTTTCTAAATCGCGAGATATGCGGGTCCATGCATTGGTCGAAGCGCAAGTTCGCTGCACGTTCAACAACCCGTTTTCCACATTCCATGTATTTTTGTATTATACACGGTCCGTTGACAAACGGTACTGGTCGTCGAATAATCTCGATTTCTCTCCTTCTCTATTTCTTTCTTCTAGATCATTGTAATAATACGTGATATTTTATTAAAACTAAACTAAAGAAAATATCTGTAAACTCTTGAACATGCAAATCTGAAAAAAAGTTTCAAAGAAAGGTTTTATTTGATTTTTATTGTCTCAACGCTATCCTATCTTCTGTTTGTTATTTGAGAAAGTATTATTATTATTATTATTATTATTATTATTATTATTATTATTATTATTATTATTATTATTCGTTTTCTTTCTCTATTTTTATGTTACAAACTTTATTTAATATTTTTCTAAGTATCTACAAAAAAATGATAAATGAAACTGATAGGAAAAACGATTATTATATAGCAATCTTACCTTTCATCTCATTAATTATTATTTCTTTTTATTTATTTTACAGAAAAGCGAGTGATCGTTCAACGAAGTTTTACAGAAGTATGAAAAGGAAACTTCGAAGTCAACGATGCGCGTAAACGGGCATCAGACACACGAAGCGAAGCAAGAAATGGGTAAAATTATTTTTTGACTTTTTTTGTGTTCACCTTTATTTATACACTCGACACACATACATTTTATTCTTTAACACATTTCTAATTTATCTTATAAACTAAAAACTCTCTCTGTTAACATTATTCTAATAATAATGAAGTAACCATATCGATTGTTTGATAATTTCAATTGTTAATTAATTTGTCATTTTTAATATAATTGTAACACGAAAGAAAGTATTATAATTTGATTTTATTTTATTTCGCGTGCTGAATTATTTGAAAATCTAGAATAAAGTCAGAGAGTTTCTGGCAGAAGTCGTTGAAAACGAAATTAACGTTCAAGGTTATCGTGCTGTTAGAAAAAAAAAAAAAAATTCCAATGGACGAAAGAGACGAAGGTGCTCGCACGAAAATATCCACTCTCGTATGCTTGTACACGTACATACATACGCGTCTACATAAATTTACTTATACAAACATAGATATACATACGATGGACACTACTCACTGGTGTAACACACAGTGGCACTCGTTATATAAGCCATTCAAGGTGTCACGATGACGTTACACGAAGGTGTGCCCGAACTCATCCTGTTCTTTCATTAATTTTCTGCTCGTTCAATCGATCAATTTTTGATCTAACTATAGCATCCAATTGTTTTAAGTAGAATTTCAATTTATCCCTGTATTCTTTTTTTTTTGTTTTATACAAATGCATTATAAATAACATTGAAAATATATAAAACCAAATTAAATGAAGAAAATGATGTTTCGATTGGTGATGAAAGTTCGACAAATTTTTGGATTGTTCGAAATGTACAAGGGAAAAAAAAAAGAAGAAAAAAAGAAGAACCCGGAAAAAGGCCAGGCACTTTTGATGAAACCTCCTTTCAATCGTATTCAACTCTATTATTAACGTTACGTATCTAATTATGCGCCACCTACGCAGAAACGAGTCACGCCTACGATGAAAATACATATGTGCGAATTTTCAGCCTATAAATATCTTCGCGTACGTCTTCGTCTTCGTCGAACTAATTCTTTTTCTTTTTCTTCATCTTATTTTTTTATCTATACATACCAACTAGATACAAAAAAAAACAGATAACAATGATCTTATCTATAATTTAATAAACGAATAATTAACACGTTGATTACTAAACATTCTTAAAAATAATACAACATGTATTTATTTAATGGAATTTTTTATTCGTTTTTTTTTTTGTATGTATAAATAGTGTATATTTTGATTATTATAAAGTACACACTTAGTTTTGCAAAGTGTCACAAAGGAGAAATAAATTTGAATAACTTTTTGAATTAAAGTATTTAAAATTTAAAATTAATCACCCCATGGTGATATTCCACTCTAAATAGAAAGAGAAAATGAGATAATAATTATTGTATGTATAATTTAATAAACAATATTAACTCGTTGATAGATAATAATATTCTTATAAAAAACATTTATATATTTATTCATACAATGAAATTTGTTCCTAACATTCTATTCAACATTTCTTTTTATTAAAGAATAAATTTATATTTTAAATCTTACAAAAAGAAAAAAAAATAATTTCGAAATTTATTGAAATAAAATTTGAAAAATTATACTTATAATAAAATCTATGATATTTAAACACGTTAAATTATAATGTACTAATATTAAATTCTTCGACTCATGAGAGAAAAAAAAAATAAAGAAGAAAAACAAAATGATCAGACATATTACTCTTATATAATATAAGAACGCGTATAACATGAAACGTGTACCATGACAGCTCGTAGATAACCATGGTGACCGACGAAGAATCCTGGCGTCGCAAATATTACCCTTGCGTCCATCCGACCCCCATAAATTCCTGGATAAACGTGAATCAGTAGAATAATAAAAAAAGTACTCGAGATGACAAATTAAAATTAAATAATAATAATAATATGAAACAGGAGAAGAAAAAAGTAAAACTTTGCGAATGAAATAAATTAATAAAAGGAATAATAATTGTGTCGAATAAAACAAATGGAAGATACAGTGAAATATATAAAATACGAAGTAAAACAAATCATCTAATTAAATGTATAAATAAAATTAGTAAAAAAGAAAAATCAATTAATAAAACGACATGATAAAAGAATCAAGTTAAAATGCAATAGAAAAAACGATCATATTTATTATTGCAAAATGAAATCGAAACGACATCCGGACCTTATGCATTATGATTGGTAATATATCGAATGAGGGTGCGCCATTATAATACAGGATACGACCTATCCTTTATTCAGGACGATCTTCGAAGGGAGAAAAATCGAAGTTTAAATATCGTGGATAAAATAGAAGAAGACGAAAGAGGGTTATAGGAAAGGAAAGAAGAATAGAAAAGAGTAAGGAAGAAAAATAAAAGGAGAGCGGTGCAAGGGGGTTATAGTTGTGTTGATGGTGGAGTGACTGAGAGGGAAGGCAACATAAACTATCTTATTCAGAAAATTATTCGAAATAGTCAAGTATTAGTTCCATTGATTTGGTAAATGCGTAAATGTATACTCACGTACGTATAATCATGTAAATGTGTATATATATTATGTGTACATGTATGTAAGTGATCTCGGTATCCTACAGTTAACGCGCTTTGCGTTTTATCTGGTTCATCTCGACTATCTAGAACGTATTGATCGCGTCTAAAGCAGCTGGAGTCAGCTCAGACAGTAACGTCGGGGCGACCGCAGGGAAAACACACGTGTCGCGGTGTGCGGAATTTCAGTCGAGTTTTCGAACGTGTTACTTTCGTGAAAAAGAAAAATTATTTATTTTATATTTAACGATAAATAAGGTGGAAGTATGTGGGGGAGAGATAGAAGAAGAAAATATTATTTATAAATTAAATATATGTATATATATTTTTTGTTTGTTTGACCGTACGAAGAAAGTGTCGGTGGTAATAGAAAATAAAACTGCGATCGTGTAAAATATAATATTATATTTATTTATTTATTTATTTATTGTTGAACTTATTTATTTGTTTATTTATTTATTGATATATTTCTTTATTTATTTATCTGGTCTTTTATCGTTTTTTTGTTATTTATTTGTTTTTTCATTTTTCTCAAGTCGTATACAAGCAGTGAAGGTTTCTCGCGTTCAAAGAACTTTCAATCGATTTCAAAGAAAAATACAAATAGAAACGAATGTCCAAAACACTAGTAGACGTGTCGATCGTTGTTTACATTTACCAAACTCGTAGTAAACATCCTTTTTTTTTTTAATTTTCTTCATCCTTCAACACGTCAAAATGCGTTTAACGTTTAAATTCGATTTTATTTTTTAATGAAAAGTTTAATTGTGTGAAAAAGTCAAAATTAACGGCAAAGGATAAAAAAATTATAAAAAAGTTTTTCGTTAAATAAATATTTCTATGAAATATCTGTTCGATAGTACAACAAATCCACAATTAAATATAATATTATATTTTAATTATATCTTAATTGTCGAAATTTCGAAAGAGAATAAGAGAGAGAGAGAGAGAGAAAGAGAGAAAGATCTAATAAATAAAAAAAAATATATTAAGAAACGAAAAAAGAAAGAAAATAAAAATTCAACAAAAATGATAATTCGATCGACCAGTGTAAATCTTAAAAATCAGTATTCCAATACAATTTATATTTTAATTATTTTTTGCGATCATTGATCAAATAAATCTAACGAGGGAAGAACAATAAATAAATAAAAAGAGAACAAAAAAAATGATAACGAACGAGTAAACGAAAAATAAAAAAAATAAGATTAAAATTTGACGAAAGGACGATTCGTAAAATCGTAAAAGTAAAAACGAAATAAACAGGAACGTATAAGATCCACCCTCGAAAAATACAAAAAACAAAAGCAAAAAAGGAAAAGCTGGATAGAGTCGTACCCTTTGATACTCATTTTTTTCTATTTTTTCGAAAAGACATGTTTCGTTAGGGATGAAAGACAAAGAAGGGAAGTTACAAGGGTTAGTAGAAGACAAAAAAAAATAAAGAAATAGAGAGAGACAGAGAGAGAGAGAGAGTGAACGAACGTCGGTCGATCATCCATCCGTCTCGTCGGTTATCGTCGTTTCCACGCGGTAAGGGAAAGCACCGGCGCGTAAAAAACTGAAAGAGGAAGGCTCTATATGCTTTTCCGTAACTTCAAAAGAGAAATAGCAAACGAGCCACAGTGTATGAGAAAGAAAGATGGAAAAAAGAGAGAGGGAGAGAGAGAGAGAGAGAGAGAGAGAGAGTGTGTGACTGAGAAAAAGTAGGAGAGAGAAAAAGAGATAGTTGTTGTAGTTGTGTTGTTGTTGTTGTTGTGTAGTTGCAGTTGTATAGTTGGTAGTAGAGACAAGAAGGAGAGCAAATGAACTAACGAACGAACGAGTGAGTGAGTGAATGAATTGAACGAGAAGTCTAAGGAAAGAGAGTAAGTGAGAGGAAATAGAGAAAGAGACATAGATATGTTATCTTACATAACGCAATTCGTCCAACTACGCCTCTCAGAGAGGTACTACACGAGGAGGAAACACGAGTATTATTAAAACGTTCGCCTATACGTTAACAGTCGCGGACGTTTTCCACGCTGATTTTTCAACATTCCTTGTTTTCTTTTTTATAATATTTAAATAATCTTTTATCTCAGTTTCGAGTGATCTTTCGTGTTTTTTACAAAGATAAAACAAGATAGAACATAGAGAGAGAATTAATTTAAAAAGAAAAGGTTGATTCTTATCTTTTACCTCGTGCTGTTCAAGAAAAGAATCAAGTGTATGTGTATGTGTATGTGGGTGGGTGGGTGAGTGAGTGTATGCGTTTCTGTGTACATAACTTGCAACGACTAGAAGCTTTCTAGCGCTAATTGCACGACGCTAATTGGCTAGTATTTATCGGCGACGAAACCGACGAGTCACGACTACTCGACCGATAAAATGTTTTCCAATACCATATCTTTTTATTATTATTTATTTTTTTCCAATTCCTTTTACGTTCATCTGTAAAAAAAGTGATCGATGGTGATATCGATCTTTTCTATCTTCGATTCACAGATTAATAACAAAAGTTTATAATTTTTCTCGTTCGTTAGCTTACAAATACGATGCTATTGAAACGTTTCGTTTCGTTCGAGAGTATTGTTATGACAAGGACAACAATAATAACACAAACGATTACAACACGATTACGTCGAAAGTGTACAAGAAACGGAAACAATGAAAATCTTAGTAATATTAAAAAAGAATCTTTATTAAAAATAAATAAATAAATAAATTTGGATGAAAATATAATTCGATAAAAGATATAAATAAAAAATTTCATTGGAAAAATAATTCATTGAAAAGTTAATAAAAGAAAAAGATATTTTTTTCGTCGTTTGAAAATAATCAAAGAATAAGAAGTATGGCGCCGGAGAGTACGTTGGCTCTGTTTGCGTTCGTTAATCTATTCAATTGAATAACGTATTAATACGCCGGGGTCATCGCAAGGGTTAATCGCAATGTCCACGCCGGACACGATGGATACAATCGACGAGGCGGAGCAAGCATGGCGTGAGTACATAGTACGAGAAAACACTCATCCAAATATTTTCTTTTATACGTATATATATATATTTGGCATTTGTGAATTTATTTCAAAAAAGAGGATATATTAGAGAAATTAAGAAGGTAAGTCAATAATTATTCGAGTTATTTCATGATATTTTTTCTCCTTTTGGTAATATTGTCGAGTGATTACGTATTTATATTTCTGATTTTCCTTCTATCACAGCTGTTTAAATTCAATTACGTTAGGATTGGTTAGATATCATTTATTGTTATATTGACATTACATCTATACCGACAGTTCGCATATTTCCTATCCATACTAATGTTATATTTTTGTTTAAATTCAATACAAATATCATAATCAATTTGATATTGTGGTGTTGAACAATAACTAAAACAATATTTAAAAATTATTATTTAAAACGAAAATTATTCGTTTTTTATATATGAAGATGTATAAAAATATATCAAAATCTGTCAAAAAGATTTTAAAAACAATATTAGAACACTGATTAGGAAACAATAATTATTAATATTATGATAAAGAAAATACAAACAACCTAACGTATTTAACCATAATAAAAAAAAAGTTGTAAATTTATTTAATACTTGAGAACATCATAAATGATGTATTTAATCAATAAAATAAAAGTATCATATATAACATCATAACAAATAATTATTGATTTATTATCGTGTTTTATCATGTTATAATATCATTTTTATAATATATAAATTATTTTTTTTTTGTTTTTTTTTTTCCAGACGAAATGTTGGAATGCGAGACTGGATCCTTGTTGGGTCGAGTCGCAGACCTCGAAAGGCAATCCTTGGCGCAAAGAGACGAGATAGTTTGTCTTCGTGCTACTTTGGCGGACGCGTTAAGGCGAATTTCTCAGCTCGAAGGACGAGATAAGAGAGAGGATGAAAGAAATGAGAGGAGAAACGAGAGAATGGTATCCTCGCCATTAAGAAACGGCCATGTTTCTCTTAGAAGTAAGACTATTATTTATTTTCTTTTTGATTTTTTCTATTTCGATAATATAAATTAAACAACATTCCTTTGATATTTTACAAATCATTCGTGTGTGTATTTTCTCTCGATAATATCGTACATTTATTTCAGATAATCAACAAAATTCGGTGCCTCAGAAAGATTTGCGTTTACGTCAAAGTGGTGGTACCAATGTTAGAAACTCATCATCATCTGGATCGTCTCAGGATGTTCAGGATGCGAACTCCAGTCCTAGGAGACCGGTCAGTTATTCGCATTCTTCTCAACTTCCACAGAGGTATAATGATTGTATAATTCATAATTAAATTAAATAATCATAAATGCCAATAACATTTGAATACATCCAATAAATGATATTACGATAATATTCGTTTCATTTGATATTATTAATAAAATCTAATAGATAATCATTTATTTCTTTAGAATATATTATTACATTGACGATAATAATAATTGAAAGTTATTTTCGGACAATGTTTGAAAAGTATAATGACATTTTCAGAAGATCGGTCCATTATCAATCAACGGGTTCTTTACATTCGGATAGCCCTAGCAGTAGTAGTGTTTCACCGGTGCCATCACCAAGTCCACGAGCCACGCCATTACCAATTGCTAGGTAAGTCATTTCCCCCTTCCCTTACCCTCTTTCTCTATAAATTAGCAAGAGAGCCTTTCACGTTTATCAGCTTCCATCTTTGAAACTTCGCTTGGAATGCTAATAGAGTATGTACTATTTACCTATGTAATATGTTTGCTCGGCCATAACGAAAGTGTATCCTGAATACTGGCGTAATAAACCAAACGAAAGTGTAAGGATTTAAACGATTTAAATAACAAAAAAACAGGACTAAGACAATGGGCTTATGCTAGTAGATTATTTTATTTTATTATTTCATTAAATTCGAATTCGAATCTCGATCGTTAGGTCACCCACGACAAGGTCAAATGGTCCACCACAGAGTAGCTTGCGAAGAGCAAAAAGGTGGTCATCAACTGGAGACTTTACGCATTCTCCTCAAAATCAAGGAAGCAATTCTCAACTCGTTGGTGCTAGGTAGGTCTATGATTTTCATTATGCACATAATGCATAAGTAATACATGTAATATTCGCACTTTATTAATTTTTATTAATTTTTTTTTTTTTATATTTTCTTTTTGTTTGGTTTTCTATTATATTCGTGTTTTAATATCTAACTATTGTTTTACAACACACTGCAAAAGAATCGTTGCTTACCTTTTAATTATTATTATTTTACTTTAACGCGATACTCAAAGCTCGTCGATCATTTTTTTGATCTCCTTTTTTTTTCTTTTTCTTTCATGTTTGATAATAATTAACAATATTTACCTTTACACGATATATCGTGGAATAATATTATAATAAATAAAACTTTCGACGTGCTTTCGTGGATCGTTTTTGTGTTTTACTATCTTTTTTTATTTTTTTGTTTTGTTTAGTAATATTCTCCTTTGTTCTGCACGGCATGGTTTTCGTTTTTTGCATTTTCGTTCATTATAGATTGTCGGCATCCACCAAGTCCCTGTTCAACCTCTTCAAGCCTGCGGTGCTGAACAACGTCAAACACGGGTAAATAGAGAAGAAAAAGTTTTGCCTAGTTGTTTTTTCTTTTTTTTCATTTTAACACTATCACGCAATCCTAGTTTCTATTATTATTATTATTGTCGTATTTATATTATCTCGTTATCGCACGTGCTATCAATCGCACGAGTTGGAAATAATACGTGAGTGTTTTACGGACAACGGACAACTATTTAGAAAGGGAATTCCAGCTATTCCAGCTATCGCTCGTGAGTATTTCTACGAGAATCCTAAAAGTTTTTGAGGTCAAAAGGCAGCCACGATAAACGTTCATTATCCAACCTTATATACCCTATTCCTATTAGCACACGTGAATTGAACGTAACTTTGGTAAGCCGACCTTCGACCTCGCATGCAAAGAAATTATTCTACTACGAAAATCTTCTTCAGGAAGATGAGGAAATGCTTGTTCGCGCCTTTGTAAAGAGAAATGAAAGTTGAAAAAGGCGTGCATACATAATTTATAACAAAAAAGGGGTGTTTGTGTATGTATATGTGTGTGTAAGGGTGGTTGGGTGATGTATGTAGATCCGTTGATTGGTTGGTTGGGCCTAGTTGGCCTGTTGCAAGGAAAATGTCTATTTTAAAATTTAAATACCGCAACACCTTAAAAGAGGATTGTTCTCGTTCTACCGAGACGAGAGAAAACAATGAAATGATTTACAGTTGCTTTTTTTCTTTTTTTAATAACCATTTCTGTTTTTGCCTTTCTATTTGTTTTTCTTTTCTTTTGAATTAGAACAATAAATAAATAGAAAGAAAAGCAAAAAGATAATAAATAAGAAAAATATAATAATTCAAATATTTATAGAAGATTTTGCGAAGCATCGTTTTACAGTGGCAAACATGACGAAGCCATAACACCACGTGATAGACGGTCTCATTTAACACGGCAGTGCGAAGTGCACTATTGCGTTACCGAAGAAAGTGAGTAGAATGATTCCTACTCTTACACAACGTCGTTTTCGTTGTGTCTACAAGCGTGATCGTTGATAGCCTTCATGGGAAGTAACTGATTGTGTGAATGTAAGAGAGAGAAAGAATGAGACAGAGAAAGAGAAAAGAGAGAGGGTCGTGATTTTATAATCTCATAGTAGGTCATTTTCTCTATTCAAAAAAAAAAAAAAAACAGAACAAAAAAACAAAATAGAACAAAAAATACAGGAAAAGGTATTGTATTTTTTTTCTCGTTGATTGAACATCGGTGATGTGGATATACGAAATGAAAGGTCAGGTTGATCGGGAAAACCTTCAATCTAATGTGATTATCTCAACGCTAACATAATCAAGTGAGAACATACAACATACATACATACATACAATCAACGTCAGAGTTACATAGAAAGAGTGTTGTAAAAAAGAATAAAAATATAGTGAATCGAAAATTCGAAGTTTCTAAAAAATATATATTACATATATATAGTGAATCAAAGTTTCTAAAAAAATCTCGTGTCTGCCTTTTCACCTGAACGAATATACCTTAAGTCGACGTTTTTTTCATTCATTAACTTGCACGAGTCGTGTTCGTCGAATTGATAACAAAATAATCCGCATGAAAATTAACTGTAATTAATATTACGATTTATGAAAATCTAATTGAAATGAAATCTTGTATCGTACAAAAATCGATAAGACGAAAAGTCTTCTTGTCTGTCTGAGAATTTTGTTCAGTGTGCCAAAATGGTTTATACGATCGTTACAAGAAAAAAGCATAAAAAGAGGGCAAAAAGAAATAAAGAGACGCCACTGAGAAGCCAGTTTTAAAGAGAGGGGAGAAGCTGCGTCATTATGAAAAATCAGGAGTGTTTCTCGGTTGCAGTAATGCGCGAGCCGCACAGTCGAACGTTTCTTACCGAACAAATTTTTTTCATTTCAACGAACATACGTAATAATAATAACAATAACGATAATAATAAAAAGTAACGTGTCTCTCGTACATTTGCGAAATCGAAAAGAAAGACTCGAAGGACACGTTTGAGAAAGAGCCAGACAACGTATATCCTTGCTGTCTCTTTCTCTTATTCTGTTTTACCAACCGAGGCCAATCATCGTTTGATCATCCGATTCAATATAACAGGTAATAATCTACGCTTACGTATCATTGCGCCAATTATGACGAAATAGAAGAATTCAATGAGTATTCGTCCTTCCTGCAATAAATTTTAATCGAACAATAATTATAAATAATAATCTTTTACCTGGAAATCTATATACTCGTGAAAAAATCACCTATACGAACGATTTAATCTGTAGATATAGTAAGAGAAAGTAACCAAAATTAAACTTCCTTAAGCCTCCCCCCCCTTCCCCACATCAACCGATTTCTCTTTGTAAAATTTTCTTAATATTCTTTTAAAATAAATTGTATTTTTTAGCCAAATATATTCTCAAAATCAAATCCTTTCTGAATGGTTTACCTTGTATAAATTTCTAAATATTTAACATTAAAATTCATTTTGTGATGTAGTTTAATGGATTTTCTAATGAATCATTTAAACATTTGTCATATGAAAATTTTTACGTACAATAATTGAAGAGAAAATGATTTTGTAAATTAACGAACAAAAAAAAAGTATTCACAAAACCTTTGAAGGAATTTTCGATCGAGTCTAAAAAAAGGAGAGAACGTCTTTTGTGTGTTCCGTTCTGAACCGGTAGGGTGACGTAACTCATACACGATGTAATTACGACCTGATACCTTTTATACGTGTTGAGATAGATAACACGTGTGTCAGACACACCCACGTGAATCGAGCCTCAGAAGGAAAACGTTCGGTTCATGCGGTCTACTGACTCCCTTGGAAAGCAATTTACGATCCCTCAAATTTTCTGGTCGCACACGAGAATGTTGGAAAGTGATTGAACTAATTGCTTTAATTATTAGTATCGAAATAATCGAACGAGAAATATATATGTTATTATATTCCTCGTTCGATTATTTCGATATATACATTATTATACAAATATATATATATAGTCATGATTAAAGAGAAAATTATTTCAAGATATTGTGAAAGTTAGCATGAATGATCTATCGATGATTGATCATTAATTCAATTTAATTATTTTTCGCTCTAATTAACTATATAAAATTAACAATATTAATGTTATATTTGACAGTACCAGAGACATGCAGTATAACGAGGAGGAAGGTACCGTTCGTATGTACCTGCGAGGACGACCAGTCGTTTTATATGTTCCAACACCTATGATAGATCACTACGATCTTCACAAAGTAACAACACCACCGCAAAGTAAACTCAAATTAGATTGGGTCTATGGATATCGAGGGAGAGATTGCCGTAGCAATTTACATCTTCTACCAACTGGCGAGATCGTTTATTTCGTTGCTGCGGTGGTGGTACTTTATAATATGGAAGAACACAGTCAAAGACATTATTTGGGTCACACGGATGATGTTAAATGGTGAGTTAGAATTCGTTTACATTGACATAATATAGCCTGAATTAACTAAAATTTAAATTAATTGAATTTTGTTTTATATCGATTTTACTGAAATTTCAGTATTGCGATACACCCAAATAAAATGGTAGTTGCAACTGGGCAAACCTGTGGTTCAGATCGACGTGATGCACTGGTAAGATTGTGAATATTGAAATTGAATTATTGAGAAATAATGCCATATTAATAAATAAATATTATATTCCTTTTATAGCAACGCATCAGAATATGGAATTCGGTTAGTTTAGCCACACTGAGCGTTATTGGTAACGGCGAATTTGACGGATCGATTTGTTGTTTGTCATTCTCGAAAGCGGACGGTGGTAATTATTTATGTGCTATCGACGAAACGTCCGATCATAATATATCAATTTGGGATTGGCAAAAAAGTGACAAAGGTTCTAAATTGACAGAAACGAAGGTACGTCATGTTACAATATTTCTTACGACATATCATTTTGTTCATTTATAAAATAACATCTTTCTGAATTATACTGTGGAAAATAAATATGCATATTTTTGAATGAAAATATTATAAAATATCTGAATAATAATAATAATAATAATAATAATAATAATAATAATAATAATAATAATAATAATAATAATGAATTGCAGTGTTCCGTCGACACGGTTGTTTGTGCCGAATGGCATCCCCTCGAAAGAAATCAAATTGTTTCATGCGGTAAAGGGCACGTATCTTTCTGGTCCTTGGACAGTGGCGGTATGTTGTATAAAAGAATGGGTATATTTGAAAGTAGAGAGAAACCAAAATACGTCACGTGTGTCGCTTTTAATCAAAATGGAGATGTTCTTACTGGCGACAGTAATGGCAACATTATTGTTTGGGCAAGAGGTATTCTTTTTTTACTTTTAATACATATAAATATAAATAAAATAAATGTATATTAAATTTAAAAAAAAAATTGCTTTCAAATTAAGGTACCAACACCATATCCAGATTGGTCAGAAATCTACACGAAGGATCTATATTTTCTATATGCGTTTTGAAAAATGGAAATGTTATTACTGGAGGTGGAAAGGATGGCAGAATATTGCACTTTGATGGATCATTAAATCCAACAGGAGAAGAAGCACAAGTAAATTAATAAGATAATTATGTTCACGATTTACTATCGCAGAGTATAAATGATTTGAATATTGATTTATAGATTGAAGATCATTTTGGTGGAATTCGAACGTTATCAGAAGGTAGAGGATCACAATTATTGATTGGTACCACCAAAAATTGCATTCTCATTGGAGATATAGAAATGGGATTCAATCCGGCGATGTTAGGACATACAGAAGAAGTTTGGGGATTGGCAGCTCATCCAATATTACCTCAATTCGCAACAGCAGGTCATGATAGATTGTTACAAATGTGGGATAGTCTTAGTCATACTGTGGTATGGAGTAAAGATATCGGGGTACGTCTGATATTTTTAATATTACATATACAGTTTGTTTATTCGTAAACTTGCAGTAATACTTTCAGAATAGCCCTAACTAAAAATTTTTATACAGGAACAAGCACAAAGCATCGGTTTCTCTCCTGAGGGTACCGTTATGGTAGTTGGTTGCGTATCTGGGAAATGGTTGGCCATTGATAGCGAGACGCGTGAACTTTATACTCATCATACAGACGGATCAGAACCAATTCAAGTTAGTTTCTCTTTAGATAAATTATTATGATATATTTTTATGAAAGAAGTTTTAAATGATAAAATATTTTTCTGTTCGTTAAAAGGTGGCCACATTCTCCCCAAATGGAAATCTCTTAGCACTTGGTTCAAGAGATAATTATATTTATATATATCAAGTTAATGAAGATGCTACTAAATACAGTAGAGTCGGTAGATGTATGGTATGTTCATTTATATTATTGTCATATTTATTATCATCATCATTGATTGCATATCATTCATTGTATATTGATCATTTTATATCATGTAATAATTATCATTTTATAGCTTGTGTAAATTTACTTTTAATTATTTTAATGTTACTTTATTTAACGGTCGTGTTATAAACGCTAAATTAGGTAATTTTTATGATTATACATTCAACTGTACATAGCTACTTAACGTATTTCTTTTCTTCCTGTCTAGCCCAAGCGGATACGAAGGCACGGAGTAAGATTTATATTTGGGTTGCTTGAAAATACAAAAAATATATTATGTTAATATTTAAAAAATAAAAAAAAAAAGAGAACACGACTCTCACATTACAATAAATATTATTTACAAGTTTGTAGATAAATTGCTTCACATGAGCACGCATAGTAATTCCCGCTTTCACAATATATTTCACGATCCGTTAAAAATGACTAAACGCATAATAATCGAAACAGAAACTGTTCACGTCTGTCTAAAAAGATTGATTCCAATTAACGAATGAACAAATTATAATTTCCCACAAATTGTCATGATTTTTCAAATTATTATGATTCATTTTGAAATATATATGTGCATCATTATTTATTTCAGGGACATTCTAGTTTCATAACTCATTTGGATTGGTCGATAGATGGACAATACTTACGTAGCAATAGCGGAGATTATGAACTTCTATTTTGTTAGTATATAATCTTCATTAATAATTATCCACATTAAAAAAATGATGCTTATGTTATATATTATGAATTATATTATAGGGAATCCTGGTATTTGTCGTCAAATATCTCAACCCTCCACCCTTAGAGATGTCAATTGGGCAACACATACCTGCATAATATCTTTTGAAACAATTGGTATTTGGCCAGAAGGTGCAGATGGTACAGATATTAATAATTGTAGTCGCAGCGGAGATGGTAAACTTCTTGCTACGGGAGATGATTTTGGAAAAGTCAAATTATTCTCACATCCTGCTTGTCAACCAAAAGTAATATTATATATATATATACATATATAAAATAAGAATTACGAATATAAAAATATTATAAATATATAAAATTATACATTTATGAGACATTTTAAAATTTCTTTTTAGTCATTACATCATAGCTATGGTGGTCACTCAAGTCATGTGACAAATGTATCGTTCCTTCAAGATGACACAAGACTGGTGTCTACAGGTGGAGGCGACACCAGTGTTCTTCAATGGATAGTAAATTAATTTACGCTTTAAAACTAAACGGAAGATAAATTCTGTTCTAATTAATAGAACATATATATTATTTTTACATATATTTTCAAAGTGCACTTTGTCGACACGTAGCGAGCTTACTTTACTTGTAAAATAACACGACCGAGAGAGTAATGAAAATGTCATTATTATTTCTAAAATGATTTGTGATTAACGAAATGGTGTGGTATACACGTACATTTAACATTAATAAGAAAGAGATAAAATATATTGTTAATGAATAATTAATGTGATAATTTAATAATTACTCTCTTTTATGTAGCACATTTAATATTAATGTTTCAATGTTTGTCAAGAATCAAAAATTAACTTCATGGACATTCCGTGTATGGTTGAATATTCATAATTGTTGTTTGAAGAATGTTAACCGATCTGTACAACTACTTTATATTTCTATATATTATATTATACACCAAATTTACAATGTTCCTAACGATATAAAAGACGATTGAGATAATCCAAAGACAAAGAAGAAAGAAATATGGAATGTCCTATTATAAAAAGAAGGAACTCGTAGAAAGCTCGTAACGTTAAATATAACGCGCATACTGTATTATGCCGTCCATTAGAAAGTATATTGTATTTACAATTAGTGATTTCAATTTGCATTGTACTTTCAAATGCAGAACTTTTCGATCTAATGTGTGCAAGTCAGATTCATTAATTGATTATTACTATTATTATTATTACCATTATTATTATTATAATTATTATTATAATATTATTATTTAAATGTTTCATTTCAATTTACATAAGACACGACTTGTACTGTATTTGTTCATGATTAGCCTCAAAACATTTACATAGGAATTTAATTACAAGGAAATATCTGCCATTTATATACCTTTTAATGAAAATATCATGTACAAGTAAAATTCAACAGAAAAAAAAAAAAACAAACAAAAAAAGAGAAAAGAATAATAGGTCTCTAGCCGTATAATCTTATTACAAAGTGTACATACAGTAAGATTTTTTTAAAGGAGTTTAAACTTTTAGATCTTCTTTTGGCATTTTGTATAATTTTTGGGTTTGAACTCTTTTACCAAAGTCTAAGAATGAAGGATTCAAAGTCTAAGAAAAAATATGGAGAATCAATCTATTTTCACTCATTATCACCTTGTAAGATATATCTCTATTTTATTTATATTACATCACAAATGCAAACACGTATATGTAACATTAACGTATTATAATAAATGCTCCCTAAGGCAATATTTTCTTTACACGATTGTTACCATAAAATATATTTCAGTAAACAAACTTTATTCAATTTATAAAGAAAAAGAAAAGTAACGCAAAAATACGATAAAAAGAAATATAATCAATATTGTGTGTTAATGAAACTATAGCCCAATTCACGTAATAATTTTTCCTGTTCAATTAATTCCTTTGCAAAAAGTAGTCTCAAATGCAATCTTTTTTTCTCCATCATCTCACGTCGGGTTTCTTTACGTTCGTATTTTTTTGTATTCTCTAATTGTTGGCCTTCCATTTCTTTAAATAAATATATTTAGGTAAGTATGTATAATATACATTTTGCAGTTGTTAGTAAGAAAGAATGAAAATAACTTTGATATTTTTTTTTTTTTTTGATAAATAACCTGCAAAACTAATTTTTAAAATATGCATAAACGAGCTAACTGTTTCCAAGTATTTAAATAGTCTGAATGTAGTAGAAAAATAAAAATTGAACAATAGTCTAAATACGAGCAAATAATATTCATTTTAAATAAAGCTTTTGACCAATTACTATTCGAATCGTGTGCGACTTCAGCAACAAATGTGGACTAAGTATGAATTATAAGTGCAACAGAAATGTAAGGAACAAACATATCTTCAAAAAGAAATCTAAATGGAAGCACTCAATCATATTTCGAACAATATCAAATGCATCGTGCTACAAAAAAATAAAGATTCGCGGAAGAAATTGAAATAAAAAGAAAGGTCCAAAACAAAAATAAATCATCCTAAAAAATCCGAATATATGAAAATAAGAATGAAAAGCTCAGTAAACAGTTTTTCTAACATATAATTAAATACTTGACAAAGAATATACTTACCTAATCGAAATTGGAATTTTATTCCATATCATGGTTCAAGCATTAAATACACATTAAAGATCACGGACATATTTAAATTTATATTTGTTATAGAAGTTTAAATAATTTTATTTAATATTTAGTGCGGCAACTTTTTTATCTTCTCTATGTACGTCGAGGTGAGCATTATTTTCTTTTTAAGTATATTTCGCATATAGAAATACGACAGAAAGAGTGAGAGAAATTGAGAGTGAGTGAGAAGGAGTAAGAGTGAGAGAGAGGAAGAATAAGAAAACAATACATTCGACATACAGGCTATTATAAATGTGTATTTATATTTCCAGGTATTTCTCGAGTCGACGACAAAACGAAAACAGCCGATAACATAGGTATAATAGCCGAGCGTTCGACACTCCCAAAGTCTCCTCTAGCAAGGTTACATAGTAACGTACTTCCTATTCGCCTTCTATCCTTCGACGAGACAACATAAACGAAAATGAGGCGTATTAAATTATTTAATCATTTTATTTTTAACGTTATCGTTTTGATTTTAATAGTTTAAAAAGTTTTTCATTGCATAGAATGGTTTAAAAATTGGTTTATTTTTTATGTTACTCTTCATTGAGTTTATTGATACAATTACTGTTTTATTTAGAAAACTTTAAAGATTTTTCATTAATATTTTTACTAACATTACATACTTGGTATATAATATTGCAAGCAAATAGTTGCATACTTTGATCAATTTCACAAATATTTAATAACTTTAACTTTTAATTATGTCAATTCTCATAGATTATTAAATTATTTCTTTCTATTTACTATTGAATATTTTTGATAAAATATTCAATGGTTTTAATGTGTGCCCTGCCTTCAGAAATGATTTACAGGAAATATTGTAATATAGTCTTTAGTATGTTTCAGCTTTTCAGACTTTTTATTTAATTTTATTTTATACATCGTCATCCTAAAGGTAGGATACCCATCCTGCAGTCATCAACGAAGACTAAAAGTAAGTATATTTTACTATCAAATATTTCTATGATAATTTCAATGGATTTTTACTACGACAATGATACTAATTGTTCGTTTTCTTGTTACGTTTCAGAAAATCATTGCAATCGAGCGCGTAGGCAATGAGGTTTTCGTGTGTTGCATCGTATTAAAATAAAATATAAAAAAGTCGACAAGTAAATTCAGTGTTGATCGTCGCATGTTAAAGTTTCGTTTGCTCGGTTAAGAAACTCGCAAGTTTCTTTTATTCGGTTTAAACATGTGCTCATCGTCATCCTAAGGGTAGGAGATCCATCGTGCATTCATCAATGAAGAAAAAACGTAAGTCAATTTTTGTATTAAACATTTTCTCAATAACTATAGTAATTTTTATATAACAATGATTTATATAATTTTATTTTTATTTGTGTTTCAGATCATCGTTGGAATGGTATTCACATTTTATTAATTAAATTCATTTAAAAATTCGTTTAACACTAGATTTGTTCACTATTTTTTAAAAATTTACAAACATTGTTTAAATGAAAAAATGGGTAGAGAAGAGGAATTAATATTTATGTATATTTCATTACAGAATTAAAAATTAACATATATTTAAAACAAATATTCTACTTTAAAATTATTTAAATTTAAATTTGATTAAATTAAAATTAAATAAAATATTTCTATTTTATATATATGTAACAAAAAAGTTTGAAATGAATCAAATTTGCTCAGTCCATAAATCTAGTGTTAATTGAATTAATTGTATGTAATGCAGTTTTATAGTCATTATTTGTGTATTATCATCGTCATCCTAAGGATGGAAACTCATTGTGCATTCATCAATAAAGATTTAAAGTGAGTATATTTTTGTATTAAATAATTCCTCAAAAATTTTAATGATTTTCTGTTATAGTAATGATATTAATAGTATTATTTTTTATTTCAGTTTCAGATTGCAATCGTGCACGAATGGCCCATATGTAATAACCAAAGCAGTGGTTATAGTGGTATCATCAAACTGCATGCAATGCAGTCTTTGAATTAGTTGTAGAATCAGTGATCGGGCGAGTAATAAGTTAAAATCAAACGCGAATTATAGAGTCAGTGTTGTTCGTCGTATAATAAAATTTCAGATTCGAGATAAGAAACTCATCTATAGTTTCTTATTTTCCTTTATACCGCGTTATTAGATTCACGCGAGGTGTGCATCACCGTGATGCCATTGAGCTTCGTCCCATTGGAATGCATTGTAAGTATTCATTTTTATTTACATTTTATTCGATTTTATTTTATATAATTTTGGATAATATTCTAGATAATTTATCATTTTGTTCTATTTTATTTTACAGATATAACCATGGATTCTCTTCCTTTCAATGATGTTGGATGAATTCTTTGATGGATCTTCGATGGATTTTGGGTGAATCTTTGATGGATCTTCTTCAATGGCTAATCGAGTATCGTCTTTCATGGTCAGACTACAATACTTGCTGCGAAGTAGGAGTGTTTTGGAGCCATCGTAGAACTTCCTAAACCGTGAGTTTTTATTTAAAGTCTCTCCAGTGCTCAATCATGCCGAGGATGAAAGGTCTTAATCGGCACGAGTTACTGGTTGTAATTATTTAAATAAATTATTGACGAGCACATGAGTAATTCTTTTTTATGGATGTATTGTACAGATGGTATATAAAATATAATACATAGATTTATGTGTATATCTTATATTGATAGACTTTATAGTTAACATAGCATTATTGGGGGTTAACGTTCTGTTACCACTTGACCATTCGATTGGCTCAGTCATTCATAATAGTTAATTGTCCCTATCATCTACACTCTATATTGTTAATATAGTTTTGTCACGCGCAATTTCGTTGGATGAATTTTTTATAACGCATAACTATTGTTTTACATTTCACGAGAGAATACATAATCTAATCATTGGAGTTGTTGCAAATGATTCTTTCTGACAAACAAGTTGTTCGACCGTCATGATAACGAAGTTGTATACATATATATTCCGAGTCGAGAAATAAAAATAATTTAAATGATTATTTTTTTTATGTATGATCTCTGTCTCTCTGTCTCTTTCTCTCTTTTTTTCTCTTTCCTTTTTTTTCTTTCTCTTTCTCGTATTATAACAAAATAATAGAACTCGCGTACGAACGATTTCAAATATCAAATTGTAAATATATAACATTTTCGTGTATAAATTTTGATAATCAAAATTAAAAGTTAAATTTTAAAATTTGTTCTTTATAAAGTAAATTTTAATAAAAAGTATATGTATATCATTAATCTAATTGTAAAATAAAATATAAAAGTCGTCGAATTTATTTTCTCTCCAAGAACAATAAGATAAGATAAGAAATTTATTTTTGATAGATCCGCGAGACGAATATAACAAAACAATGTTTTGATTTGACGTCATATTTTACATATAGGGAGTGAAGAGAAAAAGATAGGTGAAGATAATGAAACTATAAATGCATTACGTTCTTGCATTCCACATAATCGTGAAGTTCCGATTTAAGTTTCTTCGAGGACGATAAGAAAAGGTTTAAGAATAAACCGGTCGGGTCTGAGGAACTCGTTGAAAGGAAAAGTCTTTTTTTTTTATGTATTTCTTTTTATATCTTGTATATGTTTTTTTTTTTATTATCTTGAAATTGTTCAATTCCTTTTTTAAAAAATCCTTCGATTTTTCATTGACACAAAGTAAATATTAGTGTACTCATTGAAGAAATTTTGATTACTTTTCGGTACCCCTAATAGTTCTTTTTTTTTTTTCAAAGCTTTTTATCAAACACCATGAAAACTAACCAATGCACAATCGTTCTTTCAATGTTCTATTTTTGTTGTTAAATATAATAATATCAATGATGATGATCGTCATGGCTGGTAGAGAAACGATGGTAACAGTGAACGGTGCGCGCAAGTAGGACAGCACTTTCCCTAGATTGCTCGTTGCTTCTTACCTTCTCTCTTTCTTTTTCACTTTCGTGTGTTCATTGTAGTTATCTTTTTCTTTTTCTCTTTCTCTTTCTCTATCTTTCTCTTTGTTCTTATGATTAATCTCGGGACATAGTGAAAATGAGAGTTTTAAGGAGTGGTATATATAGTATACATATATTATATATGTAAATACATTTTAATTTAAATGTACACTATGGAATAAAAATTTGGTTAAACTTGCTAGTACATGAAATATTTTGAAATTAATTAAGGCAATATACTTGTGCAATTTTCCCCGTTTATGAATTGTTTCAACTATTTTGTTTTCTTTAGAACTATTGACCTTTTAAAAGATAGAAATATATAAGTATATAATGTAAATGCAGTAGATGTACCGAAATTTTTATTGTCATCTTTCGTTTTTCTATCATTATTATTTATATTAAATTAATTATTATTAAATATAAATAATAAGTGTGAAAATCATTTTGTTATATTACAAGTGAGAAAGTTGAAAAGTATTGAGCCCTACGTTGAAACAATTTTTCTTGGATCAAGCTAATTTTTATTATAAGAAAAAAAATATAATAAATATTTTTGTCGAAGTTCAAAACTTTTTAACACACAGCCACGTATTATATAAATATTATATTGTACCAAAAATAAATACTTATACCAATATATTAGATAAAATTCATTAAAAGTAATTTCCGGATTCTATTACTATGAGATATTCAGAAAGTTTAAATACAGCTTTATGTAATCAATCGTATAACGTTCGTGTTGCAAGATTTTCATGAATGAAACGCTTCTACACCATGGAAACGCGTCCTCGAAGACGTCGTCGTGTTTTACAATCTCTCTCATAATTAAACTCGATAGAGTGTTTTAAACTATCTCTTCTTATTCAAACGTATCGAATTAACAAATGTTTTTTCGTTAAATATATCATTTATATTAAATGAGATTCGTATTTAAATCTCGTGAAATAATTATCTTTCATTTAAATGCATTAAAATAAATGTCATAATCGATTACTTTCGTATTTTTTAATAAATCGGTATTTAAATCTACAAATAAATTAATTACAATTTTTTTGTCCTTTTTTTTCCTTTTCGCTTAAACATCTTGAAAAATATTTTATTAATAAATGTCGTGCTCAATTAATCTTTCTTTTTTTGTGCCAACACATGAAACAATTTTGCTCTATTTCGATTAAATTGGTTTTTATACAAGACATATTAAAAAATTATCTCAATAAATTTCAAATAAATATATTAAACAATATATTATATTTATAATATAATTATAAAATAATATATATTATATTTAAAATATAAAAATATAGATGAATATATTAAATTTAAACCAAATGAAAATCACATGGAATGATCTCGATAAGCAAAAAAGAAAAAAGATGTAGCAAATAAAAAAGAGAAAAATGTTTTTAACGATAGGAGCAATGCGCAGCAACAGGTCGTTACATTAAACAAGGTTGCGTCAGGGAAACCGGGGGGAAGAAGCGGTGCTTGAAAAGGAGGGTAGGGAGGAACGGGGAAGAGATCCAATTAGAGGAAATCTTCGATATAGTATGGGGAGAAATATAAATTGTATGTGGTCTACCAACCACTGTGACGTGATACCAGGCGACGCCCTTAAAACTGGGCTCGGGAGAGACACGAGAAATAAAAGAGAGAAAGAGAGAAAGATAAAAAGAAGAAATGAAGTGAAAAGAAGAAAGAGAGAGAAAGAGAAAGAGATAGGGAGTGAAGGGAGAGAGGAAAGGGATAAGAGAAGGATCGAGATCGAAGAGAGAAAACGAGAAAGAGGGAGGTGAAAGAGAGCAACAAGTGTGAGAGAGATAGAAGCAGAGGTAAGGAAAAGGAAAGGCGGGGTGGAAGAAGAGGGAGGGGGGAATATAAAAATGAAGGAAAAAGAAAAAGGACACTCTTGGCTTCAAATCAAGGACCAGACGAACCGGTCTACCCCTCTGCGAGATGCGTCTCATTTTTTATCTCGTTTTTTACCACGGTCACCGCCTTTCTTTTTCCTCCTGCTCCTCCCCTCTATTTCTCTCTCTCTCTCTCTCTCGTTCTCTCTTATTCCCGTCTCTCCTTGTTCTTCTTTCAAACCCATCGTTTATACACGGCGTGATCCTCGCAGGTGTCCAACGAGGGCTGCCCAAAAATGTCCTGAGGAGAGTTTAAATCTCACGACCCCCGCAAGTTCTTCACTACTATTGTATATAATTATAAAAAGTATATGCTATTATTATGTAAATATGTACCACATAACTATGTAGACTCAAGTATACTACATATATGTATAGCTGTGTTAACGTATGTATAAGGTGTAACATGTTTTTGAAAATTTGTTGTATAATTTTAATTTTTCTATCTTTTTATAATTTTAATTTACGTGATAATGAGGGAAAATAAAATTGGAATTATTATATTTATATTTATAGCTAAAATATTCTTCTTAATATTCTAGTATTATTTTGTTGTTATTTTTTGCATGGACCCGATTGACAGCTTCGGCCGAGGTGAGAAAGTTCAAGGTGATTCAGCATATTTATTCAGGATCACCGAACCCTACTCCTTCTTCTTCTTCTTCTTCTTCTTCTTCTTCTTCTTCTTCTTCTTCTTCTTCTTTTTCTTCTTCTTTTTCTTCTTCTTCTTCTTCTGCTTCTCGTTCATCGGCCACGATACATTTTGTAAATATCTTCGCAATGCCAAGGAATGAGAATGAGAATAAGAGAATGGGAATGAGAAGGAAAGAGAGAGAAGGAAATCACACGCGGCAATAGGGACATTATGAGAGGAATACTTAAAGAGGTGCATTGCTGCACGGCTTCCCGATTCGAATGCAAAAGACAGAAAGGTGCTTCTTCGTGGTTGGACTTAAAGCTTTCTTTATTTTTCTTATACTTGTTATCTTTCTTTCCCCTACTCATTCTACGCTTCTCTTTCTTTTTCTTTCTTTTTCTCTCTCTCTTTAGATTTTCCTTCTTCCCCTCTTTCACCTAGGAGCATAAAAAAGTTTTATTCGATTATTCGAACTGCAGAGACGCTTCTCGAACGTTCGAATGCGTTCACATAAGACGGGAATAGCATTCATCGAACTCTCCTCCTTGAATTTACAGATTCTAGGAAAAAGAATCTTTGTTTACGAATTCGCGAGTACAACGAATAGAAAACTACACAAATTTAAATACAATGTTATTTATGTAAGTAAGCGTTATTACAATATAATAAGGATATATTATATATAAGAATATATATAATATTATATATATATATTAGGATTATTATGATAAGGATATCAATTTTACAACGGATTAAAATTTACATATTACATTATAACATATGCTCCGCGTTAAACCGTACGAGTTTTCTTTTTTTCAGATTTAATCCCTCTTATAATCTACTTTTTCTTTTTATAAGAAAATATTTTAGGTAATTGTTTTTTCTCATTTTGGTATTAATTTAATATTTCATTTAAAACTCGTTGATTAAACAATGAAATAAGATATTAAAAAAGCGGGTATAATAATTACGTAAGTGGTGAGTTTTGAATTCACGATGATCAGTCGGTGAAAATCGTTAACATTCGTTGTTTCTATTTTTTATCAGTTTCATCATTATTTTTTTCTTATGTAAATTATAATTTGTTAATAATTAGTAATCGTTTTATTTCTTTTCTACCTCTTTGACTCATCTATGTATCATACGGTCGCGTTTATTATCAAATAACACGGAAGTTACTTCCTGTCGCTTCTTTGCAACGTTTCCTTCCGTTCTGGGATTATTATTCGAGAAGTCATGAG
The DNA here is from genome assembly GCF_001465965.1 of Polistes dominula. The sequence continues at coordinate 3,438,931 of NW_015148978.1, read as the reverse complement.
TACAGCGAAATCGTACGAGGAAAATATTCTCCTCTCTTTCTCTCTTTCTCTTTTGCTTCATTGTGTCGTGCCTTTTGCTTGCCGATATTTATCCGGCTTATTATAATAACGCGACACGAGCTTACAACACACGATCGTGATTCACGATCGACCACACTTTTGAAGACGACAAAGTCGTCGTCGCGCGTTGTTGTTTGAGATTACCGATCGCAATGGCGTAATTGTGTAATTATAATAAAGATGATTTTAATTTCTATTTTGAATTATAATATTATATTTGAAGGTAAAATTGTTTTATATATGTTTTGTGTAGGGATTTTTTTCTTTTAAATACAAAATATATGTTCTCGTTTGTTAACATTTAATTAACAAATTTATTACGTTCCGTCAGTATTATTAATTTATTTAGCATCATGATGAGAAAATTTGTTATTTTATTTTTATTTTTAATTCCTCATTGACAAAACAATTCGTCTCTTTAAAAATAAATACTCGTTAAAATGTTAATAATGTAATAAAAAACAAATGTGTGACCAATTATACGGCCAATTATATATTTTGTATTTAAATAATTTTATTGAAATTGATTTTAAATTCAAATTGGGTTTATCTTTTCGGATAGAAAAACAAAAAAAATGTTTTATAATTTTTGCCTTTGTTCGTTTATGTCTCTCTATCTCTCTTTCTCTTTCTAACGCACGCATGAAATTCCAAAAGTTTCGTAATTATTACGTAAACTTTGATCGATTCAAGTCCGTTAAACGATTTTCTCGTAAAAACGGAAAGTCACATTAATGTCTCTGTTGCTTTCTCTCTCCATCTTTCTTGATTGGTTAGATCGACGATCTCTGTTATTCGTCAAAAACGGCATGCACGTCGTTTCGAGTAAGAACGAATCCTTCGAACCTGTCGCACCTGTTATCGCCACTTAATGGACTTTCACTTTGGCTCTTGGTGAGCTTCGCGTCGTGGAATTTACCAATTGAAATGAAACGCGAATCTCAATGCTTACGTACTACGAAATACAAGGAGATACAATATTTTTCCCTCGTCCCATTGTCAAAACAGATTCTATGATTATTTATACATTGGTAAAAAAATAAATCAAAGAAATTTCTTTCTTTTCTATAACAATAATACTCCTTTTGTTTTTTTTGTGAGTTTTTTTTTCAAATTTATCGTACAAATTTAACACGATAAATGCGAAAATGGAATAGAAAATTTTCTTATCGTAAAAATGATTGGAACAAATAAATAAGCCATTTATTTTAAAAGTAGCCTAAATCCATTTATGTTCTAATCGAGATATTGAAGAATTTGCGTTAAATTAAATTAAAAAATATAGGTAACAAATGACTCGCCTTTTTTGGAAAATGGATTTAGTCCACTTATAAAATAAACAGCACAAATATTGAATATAGGAATTTTCTTTCATAGAAAAAAAAAATATATTTTTACCGTGAAAGTTAATGAATAAAATACGAATTTATCGTAGGGGAAGAAATATTTCAGAGTGTTATTTTTGAAATAATTTTTCTAAGGGTTCTCCGAACGAAAATGATTTTGAATTTCACGAGGATAAACGCGAAACAGAATTTCGTCGGAAGAAATTCGAGCTTTGAATGCAAACATGCAACCCTTGAACCACAAAAGAAAGAAGAATGATCTAGAATGAGAGAAAGAGAGAGAAAGAGAGGGAAAAAAAACGTATGACGAGGTTTGCGTACTAGCTAAGAGAGGGAGGGTCGTGCGATCGTATATACTCTTATCGTTCACGGTACCAACGCCATAGCAATTTATTCCAATTTAAGAGCCCGTATTTTAGCAACACGCGACCAGCTCGTCCGGTAATAATAAGAAAGAAAGGAACCACATCGTGGATGAATAAAGTCGAGTAAGGGCTGACAAGGGCTGGGAAAATAAGAAATTTCTAAATCCTATTGACCAGGAGTAGTCGTGTGCTCGTTTATTTTCGTCCTTTGTATGTATTCACGTATATACGTATGTGTGTATTAATACATTAAATGTATACTATACTTTCGTGCATCAAGATGCGGGCTATAATGATAATATAATAATAATACTAATAGGTTTTAACACTCTACTCAAAAACTTCTCTTCTTCGTGATATTAATGTTGTTTTCTACATATTTTTCTTATTACCGTGTTATTACCATATTGAAGAATTAATCAAAAACGATAAGTGAAATGAATAAGCGATTTTTAGTTTAGTATTTGTGCGTCAATGTGATTCTGTTTTGTAATAAACTGATGCAATGATTTATATGTCCCAGGGCATTGGATGGCCAATCCATGACCCACGGGGTCATTCTATTATCCGCGGGGAAAGTTCAAGTTAATCACTGATTTTACAAGTAATTTTATATTATTCGAGTTTTATAAATTATTTCGAATAATTTCAATTTCAAATCACAATTTATCTTATATCGGTCTAGGATGCAGTTCATCGATGATTCTCGATTTATCTAAGGATAAAATATTTCAATGATTTTACAATGTTAATCAACGATTCTCGACGTGTATACGAATAAAATGGTTCAATGATTTTGCAATGTGTCTACAGAATAAATTAGTCAATGATTCACAACGTGATACAATTTGTCAATAATTTTAAAAAGGTTACATTTATGGAATAATTTATCAATGATTTATCACGCATCTTCACAATATTACGTCAATGATTATGTTTCGTTAATAATTTATTTGTTAAATATATTTTTTTTGCAATATAAATAATAATTATGAGGCAATATTTTAAATATATGATCAGTATTTATAGAAGGGCCAGCGTTGCATCAAGGTTACATCAGGATTATATATATATATTACACTTTATTATAACTTATGTCAGTTTCTGTATTAATGGTTATAATACTAACCGCTTGTATTACATATTAATAATTTATTATACGTGTATTGAGACCATTTATTTATTGAAGTTGACCGGACACGATTAAAAAAAATACTGACCCAATAAATAGCGTAGGTTTTTATTTTTTTTTACTTTTCTACAAAACGATCATGGATATTATTACGCGTATCGATGAAAATCAACTTTCAAGGACTTTTAAATACCTGATCGAATAAACGGACAAGGTGGAAGAAGACCGAAGGTTTGGTAAAGCGAAACTGTAGTAGCGAACTTGTTCGCGGTTCTCCCTGTTCGAAAATGTCCGCGATGTAACGAAAGCGAAATAAAGGAGTAAAAAATAAAAAAAAAACCCGCGCGGAACGTGGCGATGCGGTGAGCTCTTCGAGTAAGAAGAAAGAAAGAGAGAAAGAAAGAAGAAGAAGAAAAGAGTAAGAAAAAGTTGAAGAAAAAGAAGAAGAAGAAGTAAAAGTCGTAAAACGGGTTCTCTTCTGGCCCTCAGGGGTCGTCCCTCCCTCGGTTTCATCTTTTTTCGTTGGCTCTCCATCTTTTTTATTTATTTTTTGTTTTCTCCTCCTTCGTCTTCTTCTTCTTTTTATAATTTTTTCTTCATCTTTTTATTCTTATTTTTCGTCGATCGTTCGTGTTAAAAGCCGAAAATAATGGGAATTTTTATTTCTTACCTCATCTTTTTTTTTACCTTCATTTCGCTTGATTGATCGAGCAGTTTAATTTTTTGTTTCTTTTTCTTTTTTATTTTATTTTATTTTATTTGCACGATCAACATTTTTATTAATTTTGATAGTAAGCTTTTGGTAAAATAAATTTTTACTTTGTTTTTCACTTTCCAGAAATGAAATGTATATGTGTCCATAATTATGAAAGTGGTGGTAAGTTATATATCTTTAGTTTTGAAATATTTAAAAGATTACATTTGAACACTAAATGATTCCTATATAATATTTAAATAAAAAACACTATCTAAGGGTTTATTTTTTGATAATATCGTAAAATTACATTGAATTTATTCAGTTTAAAATAATGTAGTGTAAAAATAACTGATAAACTAATTTTTTTTTTTTTCAAATTTTGATTTATATCATTTTCATTATTATGAGCACATATATTAACAATATAAAATAAGCCGCGGATTTTCAAATTACCTTCGTATTTTATTGTGCCTACTTCGTTACATTTATTTACACGTTCTCCAACTACTTTATTTTTTATTTTATTTTTTCTTTTTTTTTATCGTCGGACTCTTTCTTTTTTTTTGTCTCATTCCACGCTTATCGAACGAAAGAGAATCTGTATTCATTATAACGAAAGATGGTCAGATAGCCTGGTCGTAAGCGTATGTGGAATTAAACCTAACAATTTAAACTTTTAATAGGATCGTTCCCAATCGTTTGACACTCCAGTTATCCTTGAAAAACACATGGACAATTTTTCATCAGCCCCCCCTACTGTTTTAAATGTTTCAAACAAATTCGTTATTACTACTTGATTTTATCGTTCAATGAAAATCTTGTGTAAAATTTCGAAATCTATCTTTCGATATAATTCCTCGATACCAATCCTATTTAAATTCATCACTCGATACAAAAAAACATTTCTATTTATTGCGACTATAATATATTTGTAAACATTTTTATTATAAAACTGCAAATCCAACGATAAATCTAAACAAAATCTTTCAAAAATCTCAATCAATTTTTCAAATCACCTTTGAACTTTCAATCCTAATAGATTCAACCCCTGAACTTCTAATCCACGCAATAAAATATTTCAATGAAAATAAAGTAAAATATTTAAATACTGATAAAATATTAAATAATGATCATTTATTTGAAATGTTGATGGAAAATGTTGAAAAAATATTGATCCAATAAATATGTTAGTCACTACGAAAAAATGAACGTTCTTAGTAGTATTGTATCATAATACATCATGGTATATACTTTAAAACTCGAGATGCTCGCGTGGAGTCTTAAATTGAGGATGGAAAGTGAGCCGTGTAACTGCTACCACATATAGCATGTATCTATGTATGAAACATACATAAATACATGTATATATATGTACTATAAGTTCGTAGGATAAAACGTGCTCGCGAGATATCACGCACGACCGGTCGTGCTTTTGCCTAGAATTCCGGTTTCCGGCACGTGGTGGTTTAAGGAAACGATGTATTTATACCAAACTCGCTCGTGCACACCGTCGAGTAATTGTTACGTGGTTTCACCTAGAAAACCGTTTCTTTCTCGATGACTTACGAGATCGCACGTTGGACGTTTGCGTTTAGAAACTTTCCTTCGAAAAGGAAAATTATTCAATCAAGTACAATTTCAATCTCATTAAAATTGTTGTTATTTTCTTTTTTCTTTGCTTTTCTTTTCTTTTCTTTTCTTTTTCGATTAGAGTTATTAATATGTTTGATATTTTTTTTATTTATTAATTAATTTTATTTTTAAATGAAGATTTTTACTCGTATTTGTTCAAATGTTTGTATATGTATATAAGAATGAAATTGTAAGAAATATTCATATATGTGTATCAGAAATATTGATAAATATTATTTATAAAATTAAATAATAATTTATAAAATTTTAATAATTAAAAAGCGTTTATGAATTACACACTTCTATACGTATCTACTTAACTTTTTAAATTTACTTTACCGATTCTTTTTCAGTTTAAAAAGGAGGGGGAAAAAGGAATTAACTGTCGGTAACTGATTATATGGTAAAAAATTTGTATTTAAAAAATTAAAAAAAGCCGCATTTTTTTAAACAGAGAAACGTCAATTCTCTGACACCACATCTAGTTGAAAGAGGTATACATTTAATTAATGATAGTTTTAGCATTTGATTAAATTTATGAATTATTATAAAAATATTATATATCTCGTGTGTAACATTAAATAAGAGACTTTATACAGAGTTCTATTCGTATATATATATTTATGTATTTTTTTTTGTTTTAACAACATAATACAACTTCGGATGGTTAACATCAATTAGTACTTTTAAACGTGTTCATAAGTATCGTAGTTTGGTCGAAGACGACGAAGATGAAGGAAGAAGAGGAATAAGTAAAATAAATAGAAGAAGAAGAAGTAGAAGAAGAAGTAGAAGAAGAAGTAGAAGAAGAAGTAGAAGAAGAAGTAGAAGAAGAAGTAGAAAAAGAAGAAGAAGAATAGTCCTCCTAAGAGAGTATTTATCGCGTCGAGCAAGCTCATCGGAGCGGGTTTACGGCCTTTGACCCCTTCGTGCAACTCATCCCAGCAAAAGCCGTCATGGCCGCCGCTTCTTCTTCATTTTCTTCTTCTTCTTCTTCTTCTTCATCATCTTATTCTTCTTCTGCTTCTTCTTCTTCTTCATCTTCTTCTTCTTCATCTTCTTCATCTTCTTCATCTTCTTCTTCCTTTTCTTTTTTTCCACTGAAGGCTTCTCTTTGTGATGCACACTGAAAAGCCATACGCCGTGGTATTTCAATCTTGTCGGTCGAACCATGTATGTAGCAAATATATATGTATATACGAACGATGATGGTCATGATGATGATGATGATGATGGTGACAATGCAACGAACGATCGTAAACTATCATGAGTCTTTTTATTTTCTTCGAGAATTTTTTTCTTCTTTTTCTTAATAACCGTTTAAATGAAGTTTCGTTTATAGATATACATAAAATATATGTATATAGTGTTTCAAAAATTCAAAGACGTATTGATGAGATGAAATAACTATGATATTCAATGAATACTGATATACTAATTGATATTATTGTATGCACGTATATTATATTTGTTTGAGTATATAAATGTATGTATGTATGTATGTATGTATGTATGTATGTATAATAGAACGTTTTTTATGATTTCATTTTAAGTAATAAACAATAATACATTGACCTAATCTTCCAATAAATCAAATTCGTAGAATAAATAAGAAAAATGCATGGAGAACTCAGTATGCGACTGCAACGAAACTTCTTCCACGATTTTTACATTGATTATTTCTTTTTTTGGATTATTAAATTATTATACGCTTATATATTTTATTTCTTTTATAAAAAACCAACCACTCCGTGTTTTACTTTTTACAATCATTTCATAAAATGTTATTCATTATACCGTTTCATCAAAAATTGGAAAATTTCTAAACGAATTCGTGTAAAAAAAAAAAAAAAATTGTTAATGCGATATTGAGAAAGGTTAGGAAAAGAAAAAAGTTAAGTAAAATTAGAAAAATGTTGATCGACGCACGAAGCGAATCGTATTCGTTATGTTTTATTGGCTCTATCCGATTGAATATATCTGTTATTATAGGTGAATTGTGTAATTGCTCGACGTTGACCGACTGCGGTGAACACAACGAGGCGCTTGTCATTAGGTATCAGCGTCAACTCTTTAACCACTTGAGAGCATCACGTTTAAAGCGAATCGACCAATCGTAGAGTTTAAATATATGATCGTCCTAGCATAACGTCTTCTAAGTATACTTTGACCGATTCTACACTGGTGAACGAGCGTGACTTGACGAACGTTTCTCGTCATCGTTATCATCTTCGTATCGTCGTCAAAAACGTTAGATAAAAACCAAAAAAAAGAAAATCTTTGTGATATATCGCTTAAAAGGAAAACATTTTATTATTATTATCTATATCAATATATGTGCCAGATTTATTATTGACTATTATTTTTCTTCTTTTTTATTTATAATTTAATATTTATAATTAACACACCAAGAATCGTATTGTCTTTCTAGAAATTATTCCTGACGATTGAAATATCCAATGGATATTATTCTATAAATTAAAAATTAATAAAAATAGAAATTTATGAGAACCAGACGGTTAATTAAATTTCATTTGGTTAGTATTTTGATAAATATTTTGTTAGATATAAATAATTATTTATCAATATTATATAAATAAATGAGATGGTAAATATTTTTTAAATAGTATATTAATATTTTATTATCAAAACTGATCATAGATATTTAAAATGTTTTTTGTACTTTTTGTATTAATTAATCTATTATATATATTAATGCACCTAGGTGTATTCGTATTTAAAATGCAGCATGAACTTTCTAGACTAATTTATAATACATATACGTATATATGTAGTTATATTAATCATGACTTCGACAATAAAAGTTATCAGTTATAACAGAGATACATTTACCGGAGTGAAATAACATAAGTAGATAAGAAGTTTATAGAACGATAAGGCAAATTACGTAGATACATACGAGAGGGGTTAGAATCGTTTCGTAAGAAATCCGAGATCGAAAAGTTCTTATTAAATCTTTTTTCTCTGAATCTTACCGATTTCATTCGACAGTATCATTTCCTCATGTATAATTAATATGTATATTTAAAATTTTCAACAGAAACTTTCCGAAATTAATTCTTACTTATTGGATAGAAAGATCGAGAATATATTTAAAAAAATAATAATAAAACACGAAGAAATTTGTAAATCAGGCTCGAATGTTAATCTTCATCCGATTACCTTCCAATGATGTCTCATTTTATTTGAGATTTTTTGTTCACCTTCTTTCTTTCTTTTTTTTTTTTTGTTTTTTTGTTTTTGTTTCTTTTAAATCTATGCCTCTAAAGAGAGATCCTCGGATTACGTCATCTCATGCAAATAAATGGCCGGTAAATTACGACAGGTGTTTAGCAATTGACGGTGTATTTTGAAAGTCTGCGTTGAAGTTAGTAGATGCTTTCATCAAATTCAATTTCTTTCTCTACTTATTCTTCTTCCTCTTCCTTCTCTTATTTTATCTTCTTTCTTCGATGACGACGATATCGATAATTATATATTTACGTTTTTTCTCTTCGACCATCGAGAGACTCGAACGTCATCATCTCTCAAGGAGAAAGCGAGAAACGAAGGAAACTTTCGCCTTCGACCTATCGTTTTATTACGAGAGACGACGATTATTCTTCTGTCTTGAACGTGAATTTATTTAACGATCGGAAAAATTTTCTATAAACCATTACAAATTGTTCAAGAATTTTATTTGTCTCTTATTTTTTCTTTTTTTTTTTTTTTTTTTTCTTTAACGTAGTAACTACGAGAGTCATTTCTAACCACGACGCCATGTTGGAAAAACGCTGAAAAGGGTGAGGCAAATTCGCGACGCGCCATTTTGATCGTCAATAATTTATTGAAGAAATAAGACGAAACGATTACGATTTACTTTTTTAATATATTATCTTCATTTTTTGTTTTTTTCTTTTTTTTAAATTTTAAAATAGACATTTTTTGGGATGGATTTATTCAATCAGATAAAAGTATTAAAAGAACATACCAAATAAAAGACAAAGCTCAAATAAATGAAATTAACAAAGAAAAAAAGACAAACTTTACAAGAAATATGGAAATGAGGAAAATGAACAAGTGAAATCGAAAAAAGGGAAAGTGACAAAGCTATTAAATTATAGAAAGATATAAGCAATGAAATGGCAGGTATGATAGTTTGTCATCAATGTGATAATCTTTCAAGTATATAATTTATCTTTCGATACGCGAGACATTCGATCGAATGCTTTTCTCTTTCTTTACGTTCCTCCAATTCCTCTTTCATAAACCTCTTATTAAATATGTCTTACCGTTAATTCATACTTTCGATTAATTTCTTTTATTTATTGCGAAATAAACAAACATATGTAGTACGAAAAAAAAATACGTTTTCTTCCTTATAATAAAATTGAGAATAACATTTCATGGTTTTCAAAGAGAAAACAAACCGTATAAAATGAATGTAATAACTTTTGATACGTTTAATTTAAAATCATTCGATTGAAATACTTTTTAATATTTAAATCGTGGAAAAAAAATTAAAAAATGTTAACTTTATTTTCAAAAAATATTCTTATCACATTGACGTATTGTGAATCCAATTAAACGAAAGATTAAGAATGTTTGTAATATCTTTCACCGTATAGATAAGAAAACGATCGATCGAGTGTACTCATCTTATGCTTATCGCACAGACTGTACAAGAGTGCACTCGTTCAAAAGCTACACACACACACTCATATATATATATATATATACATATATATTACCAATGCATACATTGACACTAGTTAGTACCGTGTTTGCATGTGAGAATTCATTTCTGATTCAATACACATGTATTGTACACTAACGCACCCATACGCACGTACACTTAAACGAAAACAAAATAGTGCACGTTGGCTAGAGGAGCTTTACTGAAGAGGCGGAGTGCACTCGTGAACGTACAAGGGCTCGCCTTAAAAGGGAAATTAAGTGCAAATAGCTAAGGATTCTGGCATCGAATTCCTTATTCAAATCTTCTCGAAATAGTTACGGTATTTCTATTTTTTTTTCTTTTTTCTTTTTAAGAAAAATCTCATTAATCATTCACGTATTGAATCAATATATATTTTGAATAAATATATTATTATAAATAAGCGATTATAGTATTTTGATAATATTTTGATTATAAATATTATTATTATTATTAATATTGAAATGAAATAGAAAAATGATTATATTTAAAGTTGAATTGGATCGTTTGAAAAAAAAAAAACAGAGAATGTTTAATATTTATATATCATTCGATAGAGAAAATAAATGTTAGCAGGTGATTTAAAATTTAATAAAAATTGTATAGTTTAACATCAGCTGCCACATGCTAATTTTTTGACTTTCTTGAATTCCAATACGTCGTTGTTGTTGTCGTCGTCTTGGTCGTTTTTGTCTTTGTCGTAGTAACGTAATTCATCGTAGTGAACGCATCGTGAACACGAGTATCGTACTCGAACAGCCAGCAGCTGAGCAGAAAAGTGAAATGGGCGAAGAAAAGGACAACGCGTGCTCCTTCGCGATCTCTCGAATTATATACAACTTACATATATATATATATATATATGCACACACATATAACTTACTTATATACGAACGTTTGCGAAGAGATGTCGAACAAGCAGAGAGGTCGAGTTTCTCGAAGTCTAAATGACATACTTTTTTCCAATACGATTCCAACTATCCTTCGATCAATGATGTTCTCAAATTCAATAAGATTGCGATATCGAGACTTTCTCGCGAACATGATTGAAAAATGTTTATAATCAAACTTGTTTTTATTAGAACGCTATTACCTATCCAATCCGTTAAGTACTCCAATTCCCATTAAGATGCTTCGATAAATAAAAAAATACTTGAACACGTTTTACTTGAATATTATGAATATTTAACAATGTTTCAGATAGTTAGAAAATTATTTTTAAACGATGTAATTATCGTTTATTAAACCATCCGTCATTTTCCATAATTCTAAATGGAAATAGGTATTTTTTATAAATACAATTTCCTAATTAAATGAAAAATATTTAAACATATTTTTAACAACTTTTCCAATATTTTATATTTGTAAAACAATGTAAAAAGTGATATCAATATTTGATTCATCGAACAACCAATAATATTCAATTTTAATTACTCAAATATTTAATAAAATTTTTTTAATTTTAAATATTTTTTCTTGTATTTTACAATAGACGAGAGTCAAATAAAGAAAATGTATTTATACATATATGTATTCGATCGGATAGAATGAAATAAAAGAATGAAATAAACAATCATTATTTCGATAGAAGATCTCGTAAGACATACGAGATGATCCTTCAACTAAGGGTAAACGTATGTATGTATGAAAGGGACTTTAGGTATTCAAGAAGGCACACGGTTCGTAGGAAGTCTCCTACGTGACGCTGATGTCAACTTCGGGTAAAAGAGGCAAGAAATTATGACAGCAAAAAAAAAAGAGAAGAGAAGAGAAAAGAGGAATGGGATAAAAGAAAAGAGAGATAAAAAAATTGAGAGAAAAGGAAAGGGAGTGATATGAGTCTGTAGAAAAAGATGGTGAGAATATGGAAAGGGAGGAAGGGAGAGGAATGGGAGGGGGTGGGTTAGGAAACGTCTCGTCTCTGGCATGTATAATGTCCATTGTTTTTACATGTGTTCACGACTTGTCTTTATGGCTTTAAGAAGGTGCTATAAGAAAGATAGAAAGAGAAAAATATAGAAGAAAACATATGACGGAATTTTGGTTATGTGTCTGACTCCAACCAAACCACCCCCCCCCTGGATTCTTTGTTGATTTTAAGAATGAAAAAAAGAGAAAGAAAATATGGTCATTGTAAAAATGGTTCAGGTTTCTACATAAAATTTGAAACAATCAATTCGATAGAAAATTATGTTAGGAACTCGTTCATTGTTTTTATTCGAAAACGAAAATATGAGAGTTTTAAAGAAAATGATAATTATTTTATTGTAATAAATGTGTACTTACTGTTATGGTTTTGTACATTTTCATGATAAAAATGTATGACATTTTATCGAGAAAAATCGTTTATACCAAAGTTATTTAATTTCTAAGGAGAGAAGAATATTATGTCACTTATCATGTGTTACGTGTGTGTGTGTGTGTGTGTGTAGTGGAAGATTTCGTGTTTCTTTCAAGGCTAATTTTGTTATTGTGGATTTTTTTTGGTCTACTTTATAATCGAAACCTTAACTCTTTTTAATGGCAATGTATACTATAAAAAAAAAAACGAAACAAGAAAGAAAGAAAGAAATATAAACGACTTTTGTCCAAAACAATTTTTTACTTGGAACCGGGAGAAGGAAAAGAAAAAGAAACAAATTGAGTTTCTAAAGGGTTAAGTCTCGAGTTTAGTATAATGAAAGTTTGTCACAGGGACAAAAACTGGCCACCAGATGGGTGAAACGAACGGCGGTGGTGATAAGAGGAAAAATAAATAAATTAAAGAGAAGAGCGGCTGTTCGATCAACGCATATATGAAGAAAAGAGAGAGAAAGAGTAAAAAAGACAGAGAGAAAGAAAAACGAACTCTGAACTCAAACGACATCTCTCTTTATCTCTCTCTCTCTCTCTCTCTCTCTCTCTCTCTCTCTCTCTCTCTTTCTATAATAGTAAGATCGTTCTGCTTTATGAGCCAGACTGTACGTAAATTTGTATCAATTGCCAGTACAGCTGCTTCAATTTATTGTGGGATTAGAAACAATGAGTGGGGTCAAATAGTCCCTTCTCGTAATAATGTTGGAACCCTGGTTGGCGTCGTTCAAATGACGTCATTCTTACGATCAAAATCATTGGACGTCCATTCGATTTTTCTTTTAAAATAGTGTTACAAGTACCATTTTCTTCTTATTTTCATAAAAACACCTGTGTTATTAATTATAACGACGAAAGGAAAAAACAAAGGACAAAAATATATATAAACAAAATGTAATTACTTTTTATGCTGACACGATCGTTTCAATATCAAGATGAAACGTTTTATTATTTGATTGTTTTTTCTTGTACAATATCATTTTTATTTTTTTTTATTTTTATCCAAGGACGAAAGATGGAAGTTAAATATTTGACGAGAGAATAAAAATGAAAAAAAGATTAATTAGCTTTACCGCAATACAGAATTTTATTGAAAATCTGAGGTGGGACGTAACATATTTTATAATATATTTGATTATAATATATTTCTCTTTCTTTTTTTTTCTGAACGTTTTCATTTCTTTTTTTTACATTAGAATAATCGTTCCCAGACAGCAGCCCGTTATCTAGCTGACATTTACACAGCCTCACCAAGCATGCAATCGTTCGTTCGTTCGTTGCGTTCTTTCAAGGAAAACAAACGCGATAACGGTAACGTGAGTGCACACAGATTCATAATCTTTTTTTAGAATAAAACATTTTTCTGCCTATCTAAACTTCTATAAATAATTTGTTGAAGAAATGAAAAGAAAAGAAAAAAAAAGGGACACAACAAATTGAAATTGCCAATATTGAAACTCATCAATGTCCAAATATCGAATGCATTGATTAAATGCACGTACGTACGTATGTATGTATGAATTTATTTATTTATTAGGTAAATGGATTGAATCTAATTATTAAAGAAATATAGTAATATAATTAGTTAAATATCGATAAAGTGCATTGATATTAATAATTAAAATTGAAATAAAATAAAATTTCAGAAGTGTGTACGTATGTGACATAAAAAATTAAGCTGTTTTTAAATTAATATTTAATTCTATTTATTTTTATTTTTATTTTATTAATATTTAAGTTAAGATTACAATAAAGAGCTGCTTTTAAATTTCATTTGAATGATATTTTTTTTTTTTAATAAAAAGTTCAACGAGAAAAGAGTTCCAAAACATTTCATTTTATTTTTTACCGTACTGGTAATTCTACTTTTATAGATTACTCTATGATTATTTTTATATTATAAAATAAATCTATATAACGCAATAAATGTGTTGGCAATTTTTTGACCTAGTAGATTATCATCATTATCAACACACACACAAATATATGTAAGGTTACACGCGTTTTAAAGTCTATCGTAGCAAATTTCTAAATAGGTAAGTAAGTATAACTTACTTATTGTTATCTCGACAAGTCTCTTAGATAAACATGGATTGACGCAGACGTTGCAGTGATAACGGAATATGATTTTTCTGTCGAGTCAGTTGAAGTTATCAGTAGAGGCTGAAGAGGTCGTGCCACCGGCTGTTTCTGCTGCTACGTAAACGTTCTAGTTTCTTTTCTCTATCATTTATTTCTTACTTTCTATCTTTCTTTCTTTTTATCTATCAAAGAAATATATTTCGTTCTTACATACTTACTTACATTAATTTTGATTTCAATTAATTACAACCTTTGACGTATCTAAAACTTAAAAGAAAAAAAATCATACATCCTTAGGATAAAATAAAAAAGTAATAATTAAATAAAAAATATAATTTTTATTTATTTAATAAATTAAATAAAAATAATAATAAATCAAATTCATTGATCCGTCATTTGATCTCTCTCTCTCTCTCTCATCAATATTATAAATAAAATGTTAAATTTCTATAATTATAATGTAATAGTGATTTGACAATAATCTATTTAGTATAATTTAAATGTTTGTCGAGAGTTGGTATAGTATTTAATATAATATTTCTTTTTTTAAATGTTGAAGTGAATAAATGAAATAAAGGAGGAGACCTTAAAGAACTCCTGCGCCAATGCATCCCTCTTTTTCTTCTTCATCTTCATCTTCTTCATCATCTTCTTCTTCTTCTTCTTCTTCACGTTGGTCTCCCTACCCTGGCTTTTCCTCTTACGAGTCATCGCGCTTGCGCGAAGCAAAGTTCAAAACCACAGTGAAAAGATATTAGTGGGCTCGAGGTGAGCCACAATGGCGTATGTACTTGTTATTATAGGTACCTTCGAAACTTTTATTAAAATTCATTTTTTTGTCTATCCTTCAAAACTTATATTTATTATTCATATTGTAATAGAATAACCAATATTCAAATATATAGTAAATATCATAATAATAATAATAATAATAATAATAATAATAGTATTATATAAGTTATATATACAATATTAATTTATTATTAATGTAAACGAATTAGAAAAAGAAACATTAATTAATTTCGAGAATATATTTCAATAAATTTTTGTAATAGCATTATCTCGTTGCAGTCATCCCTTGTTAATGGTTTGGCAAAACACTGATGAACTTTGAACCTGCTTACGACATAAGCATAATGCAAAATGTAGACTAAACACATTCTGAGGTAAAAGGTGGGTAGTAATTAAATGTTTAATTGGATAGAACATCTCGAAGTTTTATACGTTAACATATTTTCTTACCAGATAGTGCAGTTTATGTTTGTTTATTCTGATTTATTTTACAAACGCATATTCGTAAAAGTATCGTCCTCAGTGTTGTATAATTAAAAGGAATGAAATGTTCTTTGTGCGAGAAAAAATTTGATCCAACGATAGTGTCGGGTAACATTTGTTATCGTATGCAATAACGTTTAATCTGATCTTTTCTTTGTTACTTATTATCTCTGTTTTTATTTTATCACTTTTAAATAATCTTTATTTTCATAATAATATCATATTGAACAATAATTAACGTCGAAATTGTTCATATATCGTTTATATACAGATATTAAATATAAAATATTTTACAATGGAACAAGAACAAAATATTTAACAACATAATACACAAATTTAATTTTATTTAGAGATATAAAATGGTAGAAAAAATTCGATTAACAAAAAATTTAACTTTTATTTTTCGACATGATTTCAAAACTTTTCAATTAACCTTCGCATTATTATTATTATTATTTGTTTAGATATATAATACCAAAGATGTTTAAAATAAAAAAATATTACAATATCGTTATTTATTTGAATATAAAATACAAAATACAATACGTTATATACATATATGCATTCACACATACATACATATGTATTTATACTAAATAAAAACTAGAAGAAATTTCGACATTATTTATTGGCCAACGTAATAATATGGAACCCAGTTTAACTATCAACGATCAACGATTTTGATCATTCGGCTAGGTTAGGCAATAGAAACTTGAATTTCAAATGTCAGGTAAAATAGCTTCAGTCTCGTATAAAAAAAGAAAGGAAAAGAATAAAAAAGGAAGTGATAGAGTTTGATCGATAGAATAAATAAAAGACGAATAGAATAAAAGAAATATATTTTGTTATCATCATCTATGGAATATACGAAGTAACAACACACGTTTATCGTCGATTGCTCGTATTGCTTAACCGAACGCTTAACCCGTTAATTGGTAATTCACCGAAGAAGCGACAATAACAGTGCTGCACTGGTGCAAATTGAAAAATTTGCTTGAACGCACACACACACGTCTGCTTTTAAATTGTCATTGTCCAATGCCGATCTGTACATATAAGAATATATATATACATCTATGTATACTTAATTCATAACATAATAAATAATTTAAATTAGAATCTTACATTAAGTTTTACAACATTATCAAAATCGGAACAAAAATTGCATTATCATTCGTGAAATTTGCCCTTGCATCAGTAATATTTAACATAAACGTTTGATGCAACATATAAAAAAAGAAAAAGAAAATACAGAAATTATTTCGAGTTATTATTTGATTACTATTACAATAACAATATTATAACAAACAATAGAAATATTAGTCGTTCATTTTTTCAAAATAGAATTTATTTCAACGGAATAAATATGATATAAATAATTAATCTAATTAAATACCTTGACACGTATCGTTAATAATTATTCAATAACAATTATCTTTATCCAACGATGAAACATAATTATATTATTAGTGACATTTATTTCAAATATAAAATATTATTGATCATTGAAAAATTGCATTGAGCGCAACGAGTTGTTACAAGGAAAATTCTTAAATTGGAATTAGTTTAATTGGTTTGTATGTAAAAGTCTCATATATGACTTCAAAGTATATATAAAATTATGCAAATTATATTAGATCAGTTTCATAATATGTTTGCTAGCTGTCGTCGATCTAGAAAAAAAAACAATAATAATAATAATTAACTCGTCGAATAAGAAGATAATCTCTTTTTCTTTTCCTTATTGTTTTTTTATTTCTTTTTTTTATTTTCTTGTTTTTCTTTTTTTTTTTTTTATCGAAAAACCTGTCTCGTCAGAAATCATTGAATTCCCGCAAGTAACGTAACGGGGAATTCACCAGGCTATAATTATAAATGGATAAGCGTGGGAAGAGTCTAGGTGACGTTTCTCGAGAAATTTTCTTTTTACCTAACGAGAATTAACCTGCGTATGCGTGTGTGCATATTAATTAATTTTCAATTTAACGAAAGGAAGGAAGATGCATTGAATCATTTGGATATTGATGAATGAATAAAACGTTTCAAAGAAATATTATTCAAAATAATACCACACAGTTTTTCACATTGGTATTGATTATAATTAATAATTAAATCACGAGATTAGACGTAATTAAAAAAAAAAAGAAAAAGTCATAGAATCATTTATTTACATTTATTATAAGAATAATATATATCAAAATATAAATTAATATACCCGTGATGGTTAATTTTGTTCAACACGAGTAATAGAATCCAAAAAAAGATTCACCTACACTCCCACTTTCTTCCTCTCTCTCTCTCTCTCTCTTTCTCTCATATGTGTACTCTTGGTTAAAACAAAAAAACCATTTTCAAAGAGTTCGGTACGAGTGTACGTGCTAGGGCGAGTGCGTAAACTCGTCGTTGTGTGACGTTTGACCCCCATAAATGTTTCAATCGTGCACCTACGAACCCACGCAAAGTTTTCAACTTTTCTTAGGGTGTTATAGCTCGCTCACTTATGTTAGACCAAACATCTAATAAGAAGAGAGATTTCGTTGGTCAGTTGAAGGAGAAATACGTATTGAAATTTTTCTATGTTCGGTTATTCGATCTGTTATTATTTTACGTCAAAAGATATATAATAATATATACACATATACACACGGATACACAAAAACATGGAGATTTTTCGAAACCCAATTAAAAATGTTTACTACTGAACGTAATTTATTGGTTAAACATATTATAAAGTTTCCTTTATGTTAATGAACTTATATGAAAAAGAGAAAATATATATATTTAAAAAGAAATTATATACAATATAATTTATATACGTAAGAAAACGGAATTTTTTATTCTTTTTTTTTTATATGAATGAATAATTTATTCAGAGATGTTAAAGTAAAAATAAAAAAACATTAAATAACATTTTTCAAAATACAGATATGTGATAAGAGATAACAAAGTTGTATGACGTTACAGATGATTATTATTATCATGAGATAAAACAAATAATTCGTTGTTATTTGAATCTTCCTTGCTTCTTCTTCTTCTTCTTTTTCTTCTTTTTAATATTATTTTTATTTATTTCTTCTATATTTGTATTAATTATTCATAAATAATTTCTAAAATAAAATACTTACAATTAGTAGTAGTAGCAGTTTATTTCGTTTCACTCAGATGAAAATCAAAAAAGTATGGGTTATTTACAAGTATATTTTTTCTTTTTTATAATATCAATTTATTTTCGTATCATTATCTTGCAATAAACGTTTAATTTATCCTCATTTATTATATCGATTGAAAATATTAAAAAAAAAAAAAATACTAACTAAACCAACGAATATCAATGCTTTTTCTTTTTTTTTTATATTACTTTTTTTACAAAATAAAAATCACGTATAATAATAATTATCAGAAAAGAACGAAGTTAAGAAAATTATATTATAATAAATGAATACTCGAATGGTTCGATCGAGTTCGATTTTTTGTTCTCTTTTATCTTAATTTTATCTTTTTTTTTTCAAAATTTACAAAATGAAGGAAAGACGAGAGGGAGCCAGGCCGGTTTTCTCGGTTGCAGCAAGCTCGTTCTTATCGTTTCGTGTCGTTCCTCGCGCCATGTTGGATAGAGAGTCGTCGTTGCAAGGCTCGGCAAACTTCGAGAGAGAGAGAAAGAGAGAGAAAAAGAAAGAAAAAGAAAAAGAAAAAGAATGAAAGAAAGAAACCAAGTCTCTCCAACCCTTTCCTCCAATAGCGGAACAAAGAAAAAGCGACGATGGCGAGCACGGTGGCGAGTCGAACGATATAACCGGAGTGCTTTTCAAAGTAACCAAGTAAAAGAATGAATTCACCATTGGTCACCATTGTTTTTCATCTCTTTTTATAATTTTTTTATTTTTTTTTTTTTTTTGGCAACAGATTCTAAATTTATACTTACTATATTTATTTGACCGATATTTCTAAACATGTTCGATTCAGAATATTATTTTAATTAAATATTTTATCGATTTATTTTTATTCTTAAATTAGATTTTTTTTTTGCTGTTTGCATTTACGTGGGTGAGGGTTGACAAATTTTTTAGCTTAGCATAGAACCAATTTTCTTTTGATCTCAATTAAACTCACTTTGAAATTCAAAACTTTTCGATCCACTCTCTCGTATTTATATATTTATAAAATATATATTAAATAGATGGTAATTTGATATTTTTGTACAGCAGTATTGTCCACAAAAATTCACGCTTTTTACAATTAGACGATATTACCACTGTGATACTATTGAGAATAATAAAATTAAAAACAATAAATAATTAATTTCAATGATATATATTTTATATTAAAGTTACTTTCTTTTTTATTTTATATTATTAGATGCACTCGGAAAATATAGCAAAACGATCTTTATACAACCTCTCATTTCTTTAAACTGGAAGACATATATAGAAAAAGCTTTACCAAGGGGTTTTCCTTTCTTTCTCGATCATTTTTCCCGTAACATCTATTATATTTAAGATATAAAAAATACCATAAAAGAACTCAATTTAATATTATCAGGCGTATACTAATATTATACCATCATTTGGATAAAGAATTAAAAAAAAAAGAGAATATTTTTTATTGAAATATTTCATAATATAATTCGCAACAGATACTAAAAATACCACAGCACTATTTTTGTTTTTTTTTTGTTCTATAAATCACAATTAACAATAAGTTACGTTTGCATATTGAAATTGTCTCCTGTCAGTTATGATTGACCGAAAAATCATTTTCATCCCTTCAACTTTTCATAAACCATCTCTCGGATCTTCCAGAAAAAGAAAAAACATAAAAAAATAAGAAGGAGAATAATAATAATAATAAGAAGAAGAAGAAGAAGAAGGTGTCAGGGTCGTGCCGTTTTCAGGGACGTCGACTTCTCAAACTTGCTTCCTTCTTTTTCTTCCTCATCATCCTTTAAACTCTTATCTTTTTTTTCTTTCTCTTTTTCCGTCCCCTTTTTCAAAATAAGGGTTGGAAGGTACAATGTATTATATTTTCCTTTTTTTTTCGATCATCGTACATGTAATTATGCTGAACCGAGCGAAAAGGGAGGATCGGGATTCATATATTTCACAGAGTTTATTTTTATCATTGATTTGAAAATAATAAAAAACAAAAAGGAAAAGAAATATGGACGAATAAAATTAAAATACAAATAAAAAAAAGATTATACGAAACAGTAATAACGAGAATCGTCTGCTTATATTAAATAATATACATATAATATAAATCTTATTCAAGTATTCAAATTCGCGTATCTCGAGTAAGTATGTGTATCCAACTTTTGTGTTCATGTGTATCATGTATCATGTATGATATGTATGTGTGTGCGACGTGTGTGTTATACGTTTTTACTTCAACGTTGTGTTGGTTGTATATTGGTAGTATTACGAGAAAGAGAAAGAGAATGAAATAAAGAATAAACTGGTGGTATAACGATGACATGAGTGTGAGAGAGATAGACTAATGATACGGACGAATGAAAAGAGCGAGAAATGGTTGTTTATATACACACACACACATACACACACATACACAGCCGTACCGGGAACGAGACGAACGTGCTGGTAGAAAAGATAAACGAGCACGTCTACTAGTTCACGAGAAAGCGAGGGAGAAAGACGAGAATATAGTTCGAATAAATGTAAAAAAAGGGATGAAAATAAAATGAAAAAGAAAAAGAGAAAGAGAGAAAGATGCATGACGAAGTGAATGAACGAGTATCGAAGAAGTAAAGAGAGAGATAGAGAGATCGATAAAAAGATCGTAAGAAAAAGAAATGAAAAAAGGAGTGAGAGAGAGAGAGAGAGAGAGAGAGAAGGAAAGAGAAATTGCAATGGAAAGACAAGGACGAAAGGAGTATAAGAGGGAGGTGGACGGACACGAAGGGTTTAAGGAAATCGTGGATCTCTCGAAGGAAAGCATCTGGAGTCTGAGAAATACTGTACTGGTAGAGATAAGCGGGATGGTCCAGGGCGGTGTACACTTACACATCACTATAAGTTTCTTTATATGTATGATTTTGTGTTTGTGAATAGGTGTAAGAATGTGTGTAAATGCATATGTGTTTACGTACGTATAAGAAACATTGCCGGCCAGAGGTAAGCGAGATGGTCCAGGACGGCGTACACTTACACATCTTTATAGGTTTCTCTGTTTCTTTATATATATGATTTTGTATGTGTATGTAAGTGCATATGTGTTTACGTTCGTATAAGAAACATTACTGGCCAGAGGTAAGCGAGATGGTCCAGGGCGGTGTACACTCATACATTTCTATAGGTTTCTTTATATGTATGATTTTGTGTGTGTGTGAGAATGTATAAGTATGTGTGTAAATGCATATGTGTAACGTACGTATAAGAAACATTGCCGGCCAGAGGTAAGCGATGGTCCAAGGCGGTGTACTTACACATTTATGGGTCTTGCGTTATATATGCGTTTTATTGTGTCTCTACGTGAACATATATATATTTATGTGTATATGTGTGTGCGTGTACGTATAAGAACCAGCCTGAAGAGCTGGTGCGAGAGATCCATGTAATTCCAAGAAACGTACAGTCATCGGAAAAAGTGAACGAGGTTTTATTCGACGAAGGGAGAAAGATAGAAAGAGGGTGGGATGAGGAGGAGAAGTAAGAAAGATAAAAAGAGAGAGAAAGGGAGAGAAAGGAAGAGAAGAAGAAAACACGTCGCTCGGTGGTGGTCCTCGTCTTGTTGTTGCCTTTTCGAGGTGGGGTAGATGGACCATCTTTAGGGGTGTGGAGAGGGTGAAGAGGAAGGGGGAGGGGTAGACCTGCATCATCGTTCTAGAACATATCGAGTATTCGAAGAAAAGTTACTTGACACATCTCTGTAACATTTGTTATTGTTTTTGTCGCGATTATAATCCCATTCCATGGCTCTTATTACGAAAGAAAAGTTTTTTACAAAACATTTTTTTTTCTTTTTCTTTTCTTTTTTTTTTTTTTTTTTAAATGTCTATCGTTGTTTTAAAGTGTTCTTTTTTAATGAGTATCTTATTAACTCATTGCTAATCGGATATTTTATTTAGTTGGTCCAATAAATCAATTCGATTATTTGTTAAATAAATAAATGTGGCAAAAATTGTACGCAACTTATCGATCATTATATTTCAAATATAATATTAATATTTAATTTTATTATTTATATTATATTATATTATATAATATAATATAATATAATATATATTATATTTTATTATATTAAAATATATACTACATATATTATTATTTATTATATTCTATTATATTAATATTAATATTAATATAATATTTATCATATATGTATATGAGATTTTCATTCATTTATTTCTAATATTTTTCTAATATATAATTCATTGTCAGTAACCAATAATTGTTTTAATATTTTTAATTTTATTTCTATTATTGATTAACACAGAGTTGGAAATATATTGTAACGGAATGATTATTTGTCAATTGTTCTAAATATTCTATTATAAATTTATTTACAAATGTCAAAAATGCAAGAATATATTGTACAATTAAAATTCTTTTATTCAATTGCAAGATAAACAAACAATATTCAATGTTTCAAATGTTACTGTATAAAAGAGAAAAGAAAAGAAAAAAAGAACGGATGCAGGAAGGGTAAAAATTTTTTTTAGCCCAACCTCGTTTTTTGTTTGTTTGTTAGTTAGTTAATTTTTTTTAATCTTGTTGGTAATACTGCTACGTTATTCATACTCTAACAGAACTTCTTGAGAAGTATTAGTCAGAGGGAAAAGCACAGTGGAGAACTGCTGTAGGGGTATCTAAAAATATTACCACCATACGTGATGAAAAAATCACAAAATTTTCTCCCCATTTTTGAATCCTTCCTCTTTCGATGTTACATTACTTATTTTTCTTTTTCGTTTTTTTTTTTAATTATTATTATTTTATTATTTTATTTTTATCATCAAGTTTTCTCCTTTCATATAAAATATATATATATATACATACGCATATATACGTGTGTACATAAAACTTTAGCAAGTAAGTACTACGCACTACGAACGTGAAAGGGGTGTATTCATAAATGTTTCTTCTTTTTTCTCTCATTTTTTTTTTTTACCAGAAAACGAAATACGAGAGAACCAGAAAGAGAAGGACAAGGAACCGTTTGTGCATTCGCCTTTACCCATCTCAACGAAGCCCTCTCTTTCTATCTATCTCTCTCTCTCTCTCCTTTTCTAACGAAAGAATCGTTTTATCGTTTACCAAACATACTACTATTTGCCTTTTAAGATAAGGAATAAGTTTATCATTTTACTATAGTAAATTAGAAAATTTTCCATTTATTTTTATAATTAACATTCCGATCAATTTGATCAAATACGAGAACATATTTGTTATATATTTTTACAACAGTTACGAAAAATGTTTTATATGATTATATTTGTAAATATCCAAAAAAATGGAAATGTTTTTTATGATTAAAAAAAAAAAAAAAAATAAAGAAAAATAGATAAATTACGTACATTATTTCTCTCCATTCTAAAGTAATAGGGTCATCGTGTACATCATCGTTTATATGCATACACACTTGCTTATATACTTTGGTTTCTTTGTTCTCTTGTGAATGACACCGATACGAGTCAGCCCACGTGCTTGGATACGTTCATGTCGCCAAATATAAAACGCGAGTATATGCGAGTATGCCGAGTATACTCGTGTATTTTTCAAACTAAAATATCGCCCATTGTCTTAAAACTCTCTTTCTCTCGTTCTTATTTTAAAGTAAAACTTCTTTTTAGAAAAGAAAAAAAAAATATATTAAGAAAATTTTCAAACAAAACGAAAAGTGAAAGATTTTCTGGCATGACTTTTTAAAAAACAATTTAAAGTACGATACGAAAAGTGCAAGGTCATTGATAACGAGAAAACAAAATAAAAAACAAATATTTTACCAGCACATTAATAGAAAATAATCGTATAAAATGAACAAAGAATATAAAACCTAAGTGATTGCTAATATCAAAATTTATCCTTTATTTTTTTCTTTTTTTTTATGATGAAATCTATACTTATGGTACGATTTTCGTGGAGGTATTGCAAACGTATATTAAATGTTCATTGTATAAGGAATAAGAGGTTAATAGATAAAAAGAATGAATGTCAAGATGTTCGTTACAAATGTTTGAATGATGCAAGAAATTGTAGTAGTATGATCTAAATGTTTTTGCTAGAAGACCTCATGCTGAGAAAGTATATAAAAGACATCCTTAATGTCTTTTCTTTTGCTTTTCCTCTTTTTTTTTTTTTTATTTATACATTTTCTTTTCTATGTCCGTAAAAACGAGAAAATGTTTCTCTTAACGTAGTTGGTATGATTATTTAAAAGATCGAACGTAAAGATAGATAGAGTTTATCGAATTTAAAAAAAAATAAATAAATTTATAAAAGCTGAGCGATATTTACTTTCTTATCTTTATCGTTTCGTGCATATATCAAACTCTTGATACGAAAGATATATATGTACATATGAGATTTAAAAAAAAAAAAAGGAAAAATATATCATATATAGAGGATATTTCATGTTGCTGTAAAAGATCCATGCATATTTACATTTTGATTTGGATAAGAAAAAAATACAAATAAAAATAACAAGACAAGGGTAAAAAAATTTTCAAATATATATTTCATCGTTATTATTGGTCAGAAATTTATTTTAAAATAATATTAATTGAAGCATGTAAAATTTGTGAAAAATTCTTACATTGAAAGTGATTATACAAGTTTACGAATAATTTCAATATTAACCCTTATCGGTTTTAAGTCATGTGGAAAATGACTTACAAATAATAAAAATTATTAATAATTAATAATTTCATATATTTGTATTATTCCTTCAAAAAAGTAACAATTGTTTGTTTGTGTGTTGAACAATATTTATTGAAGCCATTTATAACTTACCAGGTGAGAATTATCAATATAAAAACCTGACAACTGATAATAACACATAATATAAATGATCAGTATTATGAAAAAAAAATATTAATTAATGTTAGTATTTATATAAAAAAAATAGTATCCTATATTATTATATAAATCTGACATAAACTCGACCCAATGATTACAATCGGTACAGACGATCTATTGAAAATCTTTTGACAAAATTTATTATTTATATTGAAAATACTCATATTATATGAGTGTGAACTAAAAATAGTATAAAACTTCGATAGAAAAAAATAAGCGTTCTTGTATTTTATAAATAAAACTATGGCCAGTATCGATAACAATATTTCTCAAATATTAAAAAAAAAAAAAAACTAAACATGAACAGAAATGAATTTATCCATGGAATTAAATTATTTCTATATTATAGTTATATACAAGAATTTTAATTCAGCCCACATATGGGGATCAATTTATTTGGATCCTAATAGTAGGGGATATCGAAATACATATATTTTCAAATATCAAACGGTATAATAAATGATGGTAAAAAATACAAAAGAAATTTTAATAAACATCTTTACCACCTGTCCTACTCAGCAGTACGACAGGATCATAACTACGACGTAGTAGGATTTTCCTGAGCAAAACCGGCTTTGGTGATGGTTATGCAGACAGTAAGAACAAAATAGATAGACAACCAGAAAGACAGAAAGAGAGTGAGAGAGAGATATAAGAAGAGAGTAGAAGAGTCAGAAATAGAAAGAGAGAAAGAAATAGACTGAAAGATCGAGACAACACACACATTGTGGGGTGTAGTACGTTTGAAACGAAGATAAGACTCTTCGAAACGTTTCTCGGATAAGAAATGGTCTAAAAGATAGGTCCAGGGTTTCTTTTATCAGGTCAGAAACTTTTTTTTTCTCTTTGTCTCTCATTTTCTCTATTTTTCGACAATTCTCTGTCAAAAATAATGATCAACTGTTGTATATCGTAAACTTAAAAATTTTCTTTTATTTTTTTTTTTTTTTATGTCTTTTCTTTCCTTTTTTCTTTTTTTTTCTACGGTCATTTCTCGGAAACAAATGTAGGTGACATAAACCAGATAAACATTTTAAAAATCCAACAGAACTACTGGCTGCCACTTATGTTAAATAATGCTACGAAAAAAAGGACAACTTCGTTTTTTTGTTTTTACTTCTACTGCATGTTTTAGCATTAGGAGGGGGGTTCTAAAGGATCTTAGGTATCTCTTCCAGGAAGTGAAATTTCGCTCTTGAGAAAGGATAATTGGTCGAACGTGAGAACATGTGTAACACATATGTGTTGTCGCATACATCTATATATGTATATATAGTTACTTACGTATACAAAACTCTAAATTATTTCGATCATTCTACTTGGAAACTTTCCATTTAATCTTCTTCTTCTTCTTCTTCTTCTTCTTCTTCTTCTTCTTCTTCTTCTTCTTCTTCTTCTTCTCCTTTTTTTTTCTTTCTTTACCCTTTTTTTCTATTTTAACGAAATCTAGATCATTCCTGTAAGAACGTTTCTAATTACAAAACACTCATGGGATAATATATTCGACAAAGAATCATCAACAACAATGACCTGGTGACGGTGATACTGATCATGGTGGTGGTGGTGTTAGTAATGGTGATGGTGAACCACGATGGTGATGGTTGCTTGACTCCTCGTAGCTTCTGAAGTCGTTTTATTCCTTTTATTTTTCTACTCATTTTTTTCTCCCTTCTTCTCCTCCTTCTTTCCATCCTTTTCTCTTGGCTTCATTCTCCATCCACCCATCCGTCCATCCATCCATCCATCCATCCCTTTTCCTCTCTTCGTCCCTCTTCGTTCCTCTCCAAACAAAGCTCTTTTACCTTTAGTTTTCTTTCCTTTTGCGTTCGTGACTTCTCCCTGACCGTGGAACGGTGTTCTCAACCGTTATCATGTAACCACCGAAGATCATGCTTATATTTCTTTTTTCTCTCTTTTTTTTTTTTTGATTTCTTTTTAATTTTTAATCTTTTTACTTCTTTTTCTTTACTTCGATCTTCTTTCCATCCTTATCGCATTTTTCCTCTTTCACTCTTTTATTTTATTCTTTTAGTATGTATTTTTGTTCTTTGAATAACGGTTATCGAATCAAATGCATCGATCATTATTATTAGTTTCTTCTTTTTTTTTATTTTTTTTTTTTTTTTTATATGAATTCGTGAATATTTTTCTTTAGATATTATTTATCAGTAATTTCTTAAATATGTGATTTCAGCATAAGTAAAAAATTGTTAAGGTATAAGAACATTTATTTCTTATATTTAATATATATATTTATATATTAATATATATAATATTTATAATTTAATATATATATTTATATATTAATATATATAATATTTATAATTTAATATATATATTGATAAAGAAATATTTATTTTAAATAAAATATATATTAAATATAATTATATATTTAATTTATAATAATATAATAAATATATAATTTTATTAATATTATAAAATATACATTAAATTTAATTAAATATATTCAATATAAATATATATTATATTGAGAAAAACAACGATAAGAAATTGTCAATAATGCAAATTAAATTTTATATTGATATTTCGTTGTATTTCTTTGGAAGATATATATATTTAAAATGATATATCCAAAAAAAAAAAGGAAAAAAACGTATAATACGTTTTTTATAGACTTTTTATATACTCTTTATTTAGAAATGTATTTGTTAAATCTTTTCTTTATTGATAAATAATAATTGTTCGTATCATTAAAAAATATAACTCGAGTATTTTTGCTTTGACGGGGTAATATCTTTATCGAATGATAAGATTCTTAATCGTTTTTTCTTAAATTTTTCGTTATGATAATTTATTACTGTAAGAAAATGAATATTTGAATTTATAAAAATAAAATAAAGTGAAATAAAGTATAATTTCTTTCTTCATAAAAATATCTTTTCTAACACGAATATGCTTATTTGTGCTAATCCAAATGAAATACGAAAGATGCTACGAAAAATAAAATAAAACTCAAAATCCAAAACGTTTGCAAGTTTTGCGAAATATATAGCTTTTTATGAAGAAATCTGCTTACTAATTGAAATTAATTATGACAAGAACTAGAATGTTCTAATATAATTGAAAAAATTCGTAATTCAAAGAATTATATGAATATAAAATATTTTTTTATTTTAATTAATTCTTACCGACATAATATTAAATCAATACAAAGTATTATTATTATTATTATTATTATTATTATTATTATTATTATTATTATTATTATTATTATTATTATTATTATTATCGTGTTTATGNTACAAAGTATTATTATTATTATTATTATTATTATTATTATTATTATTATTATTATTATTATTATTATTATTATTATTATTATCGTGTTTATGTTTGCAAGAAATTGTCAGATCGAGTTAAAAGGAAAGAAACGAAAAAGAAGGCAAGAAAAAAGAAAAAATTAATAGAACTAATAAATGAAATCCTACAAGAGGAAATGACTTGCGATATTCAAGTGAAATGCACACGACCTGTTACGGTAAACGCAATAATTTCTCGAGATAATATCGATGAGAACGAGGTGTGTGTGTAAGAGGTGCGAGCGAGGCTTTCTACGGGATTCATTCGATAAATGATCGAGATAAAAAAGGCACGATGTAATTGGTATTAATCGTGCGTGATAAGCGATTAGGATGATATAGCAGGACATATATACCTAATTTTCCCTTCATACATATTCAAAATCTAATAACCCTTTATGAACATTAAAAACAAACAACATCGTTGCCTTCTCGAGAGCTTACACTTTTCGTGTTGCTTGAAAATGTTTAAAGTGTAGCTTATCAAAAGAAATTTCATTACTTACTACATTACTTAATAATTAAAATTTATTAAAAAGAAACTAGAAACTTTTGCGAGACGATTTATTATATTATATCAAACAAACAAAAACTAAATAAATAAATAAAGTATAATTAAATACAGATAACTCTCTTATAATTAACACTTATCAATGTAATATTATTTTGAACTTACAACTCATGTCAATGTATCACGTCAGTAATATAATTCTCGCTGATAATTAATTGTATATTGCTCTATTAATAATAAAAAAAAACTTCTTCTATAACAAGGTAAAAATAAGTTCCGAAAAAATGATATGCATTATGTGAAACCGTGTTATTATACGTGACCCCAAAGTTCATTATTCCTTCGCTTAAGATAATATACTTTTTAAATATGTCAAGCAATAATTACGTTATCAAGTGTTGTAAAAGTAACAGTATCGTACAAATATTGTTCGCAATTCTCTTATCGTGTTAGAACTAAACCGTTTTATAGAATGCCATTTATTGTATGTATAAGAGATTTAATGTCTTTTTAATATTAAATACATATGTATTCAATATTTTTCAATATTTTGTGCTACTAGAGAAGTTTCTTGCAATATATGAATCGTGTTATAGCAAAATCATATTGTAAGAAGATTAATTGTAATGATAAAAACATTCAAATTTTTTTCAATCGAATTTTTGTATCTTTTACTGCAATTTTTACATTCGATCTTTTCTTCTTTCCTCTTTCTCTCTCTCTCTCTCCCTCCCACTCTTTTATTTTTCTTTAAGATCAAATTTGTCTCGATTAATCGGACGAGCATAACAATTTCTACTTCATATAATGTATCGTCGTAGGACGATGTAAGTTTCCATTGACGGTATATATATATATATATACATACCATACATATACCATAACGTATACTTTCTTATCCCGTTTAGCTCTCCCATTCGATGAACGCTCTTTCACGCGAGTACGACACTTTCTAACGTGATAAAATATATACCGGGTGTTCGAAATATTCCAAAAAATTGTGTACAAATAAAGGTTCGTATTCTGTCGTCACTTTTCCTTCCAATGTTTTGTCTCTTTTCTTTTCTTTTTGTTTTATTTTCTTTTCTATGCTTTTCGTTTTTTCAAATGTAAAAATAAATTTCTTTAATGTCAACTCGTGCCATTTCAAAAGAAAGACAATGTCGAACTTTAACCGAACTCTCCAACGAATTCAAACTTTATTCGTTCGATGATATTATTAACAAGAAATATTTGTTTTTCTTTTTCTTTCTTAATTATTGATATAAAATTACTTTAATTTTTTTTTTCTTCTTTTATACATTTACGGTGAACAAATTTATATATTTATACTTGATACGATCTACGTTTCGCATTTAAATGATATGTGATACATGAAAAGATTTATATATAATGTATGTGTGTGTATTTGTTTTATATTATAAAATAATTTATTTTTATATACCAGATATATACAGGGTGATCTGTAACTGGTGGTACAAGCGAAAAGGGGGTGATTCTACATGAAAAAATAAATCAAAAATATAAAATAAATATTTTTCCTTTAACGCTTTGTTTTCAAGAAAATCGACTTTGAATTTTCGCAAAGTACGCGTGCACTTGATCATGTCTCGTTATAACAGACCTACGAACTTTTCGGAATTACCCTACGAACTTTTCGGAAATACCCTACGAACTTTTCGGAAATACCCTACGAACTTTTGGAAATACCCTACGAACTTTTCGGAATTAACCTATATATGTATATAGGTTATTCTTATATGAAAAGTTCGTAAGTCTATTATAACGAGACATGATCAAGTGCACGCGTACTTTGCGAAAATTCAAAGTCGATTTTCTTGAAAATAAAGCCTTGAACGAAAAATATTTATTCTACATTTTCGATTTATTTTTTCATGTTTCTGCACCCCCTTTTCGCTTGTACCACCAGTTACAGATCACCCTGTATATTTATTAGAAATAAATTATATTATATTTATATAATATATAATGTAATAATATATACTTTTTGTCAATAATTATTCTCTCTCTCTCTTTCTCTCTCTCTCTCTCTCTCTCTCTCTCTCTCTCTCTCTCTAATTATATTTTATTCGATAAAATTTAAATACGAAATAAGAGAATATAAAAAAAAGATATAATCATATAATATATTCTACACGCACGAATATGATAGACATGTAAATTTCAACGTGTGAAAGAAGATTACCATACCTAAGTACTTACATACCCAGGTTATATCCGAGAAACAGATAATTCGGCTTTTAACGTTGAACGTTTCTTCTTCTGAAAAAGAAACATCAACAATAACAACAACAAAAAATAATATATATATATTATATATTATTTACTTATATATTCGACGATCGTTAAAGAAATTTTCAAAATTTTAAGTACTTATGTTACGCACATATACACGTATATATATTTGCATTTACATATCTAATACATAACTAAAATACATGTCTAACTACTTCTAAAGGTTCTTCGCGGAATATTTAACAAAATCTCAAACGTAAATTTATTTTACGTTTGTGGCCATCGACTCCAAAGGAAACGGCGACGTTCATTTCCTACCTTCATCTTCTTCTCCTTCTTCTTCTTCTTCTTATTTCTCTTTTTCTTATTCTTAAGTCGTTGTTTCTCTAAAGACATTAAAATCACGATTTACGGGCTAGGTTCTTACACCGACTCTGAAAGAAAAGGAAAAAAGTTTACAAGAGAAATAAATAAAAACGTTGAAAGAATAAAAATTAAAAAATAAAAAATAAAAATAACAACAACGAAAACATCATGAAAAAATTTCCTATCATTATTTTTACCTCTTGACATTTGGACGTTATCAAGATTGCGAGGAACCAAATCAAATTATAGAATAAAGAAATATAAAAAAGAAAAAAGAAAAAAGAAAAAGATATCAAATAATAAGAAAGGAAGGAAGAGACAGGAAGGACAAAGGTTAATTTGAATCTACGCATAATATATATATCTGTCCTTTTCTTTTATTTATTATTTCTTTTAATTTTTATTTGCTATTTTTTATTTCAATGCACATACTCGTTTCGCAACATCATAACGTCCTGTTCACCTATTTTCGAAGGACTTTAACGAACCATGACCAAAGTTGACTTTTCGTATCTTTTCTTTGGTAATAGTTTACTCATTTGATACTTGTATACTGTATTATTTGTCAACATGTATATTATATTTACATATAATTATATATACGTAAAAAAATACAGTCGAAGTGTCGTAGTTGTGTGTAAGTATATTTACTCTAATGAAATTATTTCTCGTACGTTTAATTATCATCTTTCTTTTTTTCTTTTTAAATGATTTGAATAGTTTTTCTTGTTTTTCTTTTTTTTTTCTAATAATTTGATCATTCGATTTTCTATCAAAGTGAGCTAAAATAAAAAAGCACTGTTAGATAAGCCAAATAATAATTCGTTTAATCCATAGAAAAAGTCATTAAGTAGTATTATGTAGTAAGTATTATAATCGTCCTTGTAAAACGATAAACATCGTCATTGGTGTGTAAGAAATGCGCCGAAAGCCGTGCGAAGATTTCGTAATAGATCCGACCTTAACATATGTATATATACATACATACATATATTCATGTAAATAGCATATACAGGATGTCTCACAAAGTCAGGACCAAATTTATTCTATGTATTACGGTCATGTTGGTTAAGAAAATTCAAATAAAGTTACGAAAGGTAAAGTTGTGACAAATTTCGTAGCTATTGAAAATAAGAACGAAAAACTCTTATGGTATATTATAATACATACACGTGTTAATTACAAGTAAAAAAATAGTTATAAAAAAAAAATATAAAAAAAAAATATCGATTACATTGCAATATAAAAAATTGCATGTTAATTTTTATCTTATTTTATATAAGTTTATTATTATTTTTATTGCATTATCATTTGTATATTTTACCTTTCTTACTTTTTTTTTTACTTTCACGTAATTTTTGTAAACTTATAAATCTTGAGAGTTAAATATTTGCATGCATTCGATTTTATACAGGAATTTGTTGACTTACTCGACCTCATGACGTAATTTAAATTTGGTTATGACATCATAGAAAAGAAAAAAAGAACCGAAAATCAAATGATTATCAAACAACAATTGAATTATTTTATTTTTACGTAACTCGCACCACTTATGTGCAAGTTGATTCGATCATAATTTATTACGATTTTTACGCAACACCAATACTTTTTTTCTAGTGCAATGATTTAAAAAAATATCACTTACGTATTTACTATAGTTACGAAATAGTACGATTAATGAGTTCGGACTCGGTGCAACTTCGATTTCTTCGATTGAATTCAAGACGTTTACGACTAAACCACATTGGTGATAGAGACGAGAGAGAAAGGTTCGACAAGATAAAAACGTAAGATCGATATTTCCGGTACTTTCGATCTCATCACAGTCACCGATAAAAATGGTAAAGTAAAAAGAAAAAGAAATAAAATAAATGAAAACTTTCCAAATTTTTTAATGAATAAGATTTATTTTTAATACAACACATTCAATATTATATTATAAAATTATAGAAATTATTTTTTATATCAAATACCTAGTATATTCTAGAAAAATGAAAAATGTCAACTTACAAAATAACAAAAACAAATAAATGAAAAAGAACCCGTGTGAAAAACCTTTCTCTACAATAGATAGTAAAATTTTCTCAAACTCGGCAGCAAAAAAAAAAGCAAAAAAAAGAAAAAGGAGATAGAGAAAGATAAGGGCTTAAAGTAACGATTATGCGAAAAAAAAGAAGATAGAGAGAAGGTTAAAACGATTTCGCTTATACTACAGTCCCAATGGTGTGGAAGTTGTGTTAACGCGTACATATATAATATAAAGTCGCGAGAATATTGAGCTTTGTCGAGCTGACGAGGCGGTCGTAAGGGGAACCGGATACGATAAGCACCTTATCACAGAACTGCCTCCAAGTGGGGCACATATGGTAAGGGGGGGGTGTAGTCTCAGTTCCCGGCAAGGCGGTGGCTAGTGGTGGGGGGGCGTAGTCTCGGTTACCGGAGAAACAGTGACAACTAGTAGTGGAGGGTCGCAGTCTCGGTTACCGGCGAAACGACGACAGCTAGTGGTGGGGAGCGCAGTCTCGGTTGCCGGCAAGATGGCGACGGCGACGGCCAGTGGTGGAAGTTGTCTCGGGTGCCGGTGCGCAGTAGCGGCATCTAATAGTTGGAGAGGGGGAGACACAAAAAGGTATTAGTCGCCTAGCAGCGGTGCACACGTAGCCGGTACTGCCCGTGCGTATACACACAGGCGGGGGGAGGGTTCTTTTATCGTTCGTTCTTCTATTGTGTCCAATATATCGATAAAGTAAAAAAGAATTATCATGGGAAAACGTTTCCTCCTCTTTCCTATGAAAATTATTCTTATTTTATCTTGCTACAACAAACTAGTTAAATATTATTCGTATTTTTAATATTTAATATAATAAATAATATTAATAAATAATAATAAATAATATTTATATATGTATATATTATTATTATTATTATTATTATTATTATTATTATTATTATTATTATTTATTCTTGTTGTTTTTATCGTTGTTTCGAATAAATAAATATCGTTATTTTCTTTTTCTCTCTCTTTCTCTATCTTCTTTTCATTTGCGATAAATATATAATTGTATAAATTTTATTTAGACACAAAATTTATAAACTATACCGTTAATTTTCCTAAAGAAAATTTCTTTCCACTCCTCCGTCCTTTTTTCTTTCTTTGTTTGTTTCTTTCTTTCTTCGTTCATGTCGGCAAAGAAAGGAGAAGAGATATTTTCGTCCTCTCCGGTGGGACTCTCTCCGGTGGCGGCTTTGTGCAGTTTTAAAATATCTTTATGCGCTAAACCTTTTCTCGGGGGGCCCCCCTGTGTTGGAAAGATATTTTCGTAGCGCGCGAAACGTTTTCAAGATGGTAGAAAGAGTGAAGGATGTATTAGGAAAAGAAAGAAAGAAAAAGAAGGATAAAGAAAGAGAGAGAGAGAGAGAGAGAGAGAGAGAGAGAAGTTATACGAAACGATAAACGGTAGAGAAGAACAGTCAGTAATGTTGTTCTTGCTTACGAAAAATGTTTTGTTTTTCATATTAATTTTCATAACGTGTATATATATATATGTTTTTTTTAATACGTATATAGATATACATCGATCGTTCTACAAACAAAATTTGAAAAGATGAATTTAAACTATCAGAAAAGGGTCTTTTATCATTGTTCAAGTGTTTACCTCTAAAGATACTTATCCTAACTAATATAAGACGTTCTTCAAAAGACCTAAAATATATTTTCTTTGATTTAGCTGATCTTAATCACCTTTTTCTTTTTCTTATCTCGTCTTTGTGTAAATGTGTTTATCTTTTCTAATTTTACACAATTGTTTTTCTTTAAATATCAAAAGATACTATGCACATAGCGATACATTTCAATAAATGTTTTATCTATAATCTCATTGATTATTTTTTATGATGTAACATATTGGAACTACGTTTTGATACCTTTTTTCTTTTTACAAAAATAAAGCACTAGCTATAATCAATCCATACACATACACATGTATAGACCGTTTATCAGGAAATACAATGTAAAACCATTTTTGAACAAAATATTATGGAAACATCATTTATATTAATTACAAATAAAACATTGAAATTATGTTTTTTTCCAATTTGTTTCAAACTTGAATTACATCGCTTTCATAATAAACGGTACGTATCTTGAATAACATAAAATGATAATTTTTGAAACGAATTTTTTAAAAAAGTATCTTATCAAATTTGACAAAGACTACCAAATTTACAAAGTATGGATTAATTAGGCACGTACATCATTTAAGGAATTGATTAATGTAACCACGACGACGATGAACGACGGCGTGGGCAACAGGTCCGTAGACTTGGCAACATCGCCATCGGTTAAAATGTAAACAACCCAGTGCGGTACAGTCACGTTCAAAAGTTTTCCTTACCATGGGAACAGGTACAATAAACTCATGGAATTTTATTTAACTATTTTTTCCCTTTTTCAAATATAAAACCATAGAAATATTATTTGAATATTTTCTTTCTTTTTTTTTCCTTCTCTCTCTCTCTCTCTCTCTCTCTCTCTCTTGTTTTCTTTCTTTCAATCGAGTTTAATAAAATTAAAATAATTTTGAAACACTTCGAAGTAATTTATCATCTCATAATTACATATGTTCATGTTCAATCATTTACGTTTAACGTATTTATTTGTCATTGAGTTAAAAAAAATTTTTTTTTTTTATTTATGTTAGATAAAACCTTATAATACGAAAATATAATACTTATCGCATCGTCGACAAACGCATACACAAGAGTATTGTTACAATCGACAATAATCATTTCGAGAGTGTTATTATTGGTAGAGACGTAAGTATATACATAGATGTATATATATATATATATATATGTGTGTGTGTATGCATTTATATAGCACGACTTTAATGAATAATACGACGATCACGTGTTTCCGTGCACGGCGCTACGCGCTATAATCGTTTAGATCATTTAGGAAGATTAGATTGAGCGTCATTACGCCTTTGCTCTTTTGTTCGAACCTATATATAACGTTCATAATAATAAATAATTATAAAAAGGTTAGAGTGAGAAATTAATCGTAACTACTAATCGTTTGATCGTCGATAATAAAAAAGAAAAATAAACATTGTAAAAGAAAAAAGAAAAATTCACCTCCTCCTAATCAGAGAAAAATATTAAATAAATAAATCGAATTTTACGTTTAAAAATTAACATTATGAAAGATCCAAAAACGATGTGAAAATAATATTAAATAATATAAAATATAATATAAAATAATTTAAGATAAGTGATTAGGAAAAAGTAAAGAGAAAATAGAAAAAAAAAACCAGAAAAAAAGAACAAGGGTAGTAAAATAAAAATTATAATAAGAAAAGATTTTGGACAGTCCTGCACCATTGGGGCAGAGAAACCGGCATGTAGAGAAGACCGAATAAGTGAGAGAGAAAGAGAGGGAGAGAGAGAGAGACAGAAGATGGAAAAGAAGATGGAAGTGAAGCTGGAAGAAACGGCTGAGAAGGCAGGGCAGGGCGTTCGAACGAGGGGAACAAAAAAAAATAACACAAAAAAAAAGAATTTCAGAGAGAAGAGAGAGGGAGGGAGGAGTGGACGAGCAGGTCCTTAGATCCCTTGAAAAATGAATCTCCCACGTGTTCAGGGTCACAGCAGGACAGAACGAAGTATAAAGAAGAGTAAGGGGGGAAGACCCTACAGTGGGTCTTCTTAAGAAAACCTTAAGAAAGCATCCCTAACCTGAGACAAAATTTTCTACGATGGAAAAAATTTTCTTCATTTGGACTAATGTAGAAATAACTGTAAAACTAAATATTCCTTTTATTTTCGGCACCTTTTAACATTTTATTCGCATTTACGATTATTAGTATATATTTTATTTTCTTTTTTTCTTTTATTTTTTATTTTTTCTTTTTACTTATATGACACAGTAACAAAATATGCTAGTAAGAATAATATATATATTTTTAGTATACTATATATATATAGATATATATAATAAATATAGATATAAAATAAGATATATATAATTATAGATAGATATATATAAATTATATATTAATATATAATATTAATAATTATTATATATAATAATATTTTATTATATATATAATATTTATTTATATCTATATTATTATTTTTATTATACGTAGGTAAATAATAAAATGAATTAAATTTTATATGCAGTTATTCCGAAAAAAAAAATTTCGAACAAATTTTGTTATTTCATATTTCGAATTTGTGCCTTATATATTATTTAAAAATCTGTAGATTTCATTCGTAAACGAAGATCACGTAATAGGAGCAATTATTGTTTACGATGTAATTAGTTAACGATTTATTACATTTTTTCTTAGATAAAGCGAATTCATTATTTACTAATTGTCTACGTCGACATGCGAGTTTTGTGATCATTTACGAAATCTATTTTGTAAACATTCTTTTAAATTATCAACAGACTATAAAATGTAAAATCACTTTTTTTTATTTCATCATTAAAAGTAACCTTTAGCATTAGAATTTATTTTTCTACATTTTGTTTTAACCTCAATTCTGATTTACTATATTTTTTGTTTTTCTTTTTTTTTTGTAATATCTCTTCGTATTTATGTACATATATTCACAAATACGTGCACATTATATGTAAACCATTTACACAATAATTTTTAAAATATAATTGTTTATCACTGATTTGCTTTAACAACCAAATGAAGAATTACGTCAGGAACGGCCTCCAAATATAAAATAAAATAATACTTTTTTAATCGATAACAATGCAAACAAATAAACAAGCACGTATAATAAATTTAAAAGCCCTGTTCATTGTTCATTAATATTGTTTTAAAAAATGGTCTGAAGCGCATATTTAATTTGTGCAAATTGCACGAGAACGAGAATGAAAAGGAAAAAGAAAAAAAAAACAAATAAATAAACGATAATAGAAAAGGCCTCGATATTTATGACAGTGTGTTAAAATTATAAACTTTGTCCTTCATAATTCTATCGCGAACTGTATCCTAAAACAAATTAACACGCATTTTTTTTCACTTTCTCTTTCTATGTCTCTTTGATATTTTGGAAACTGAGATCATTCGATTATTAAGAGAAATTGATCGTCCTCCTATCGTTTCAATTTACAAGATAACTAAAAGTGATATCTATATATATATATATATATATATATTTTGAACCTTGATATGGATGATTCGCTGTTGACTGACAAGAACACGGAAAATCATATGCAACCTCTAATTTTTTTTTTAAAACCTGTTGTAGAAATTAAGAATATAATATGTTGCACCTTTTAACAATTAATTGTGGTCAAGTATTTTTAAAAAAACAAGGGTTAGAAATTTGAAAAAATTTTTACGTTTACCAGTATCTTTTACGTCAATACTGTAATGGCTAACGTCGGGATCTAGTATCCTTGACTTCGCTGTATCGAATCCCCGACGGGAAAAATATATAATATAATAATTAATAATAATATATAATATAAAAATATATATAATATAATTTTTTTTTCTTTTGGGAGAGAAAGAGATCAAAAGAAAAAGAAAAAAAAAAGAAATATAAAAATGGTCGAGATAAAAAAAATAAGAAGTAAGGATACTCGTAAGGAGTTATATGAAATAATAATAATAATAAAAATAATAATAATAATTAACGATAACCGTGTCAATAAATTCTAATGAGATACAAATCGAACGACGCAAGGATCACATTCGTTCTATTTGAAAAGATCAGATTCTTATTCGATGGATCAACAAGTTGAATAAAATAAAAGAACGGAAAAGATTGGTAAGAAAAGAAGATCAATTCGAATGAAATTTACGATGACGATCGTTTAAAATAAATATTATATATGTATACGTCTCTCTCTCTCTCTTTCTCTCTCTATCGGGTTTAAATTATTCCTACTATCATCATTCTTTGCTATGTGTTTTGTTCGTGACACCAACGAGGAGAATGGGCGTTTAAAAACGACAATGAACACTAACCTGGCACAAGTAGAAAAAAATAAAGGGGGTAGAGAAAAGATAAAATGGTGGAAAAGAGAAGAAGGAAGTTTTGACGATGACGATGACGATGACGATGGTTGTGTTGTGTTAATAGAATAAGAAGAGGGAAAGAAAGAAGGAAAAAAAAAACAAAATGAAAAAGAAAAAAAAAAGAAAAATAATAAGAAGAAAAGAGGAGACCCATAAAACTGTAGAAAGATAAAACACGACACTTCGTATATACATTTCTACGCGTACGATGACGATCAGTATCGAAGTATACAGTCGCCTACCGTGAAATCTTCAACACGAAACCTCTCCGTTCATTCGTCCCTATCTATCCCCACTTCTTATTTCGCTACCCTCGTCCATTGGTAGTTTAATACGGCAAACCGTACACGTGAGACCAGTCTCACGTGCACCACAGTATCTTTATTTCTTTCTTTCTTATTCTTTCATTCTTCTCTCTCTATCTCTCTCTCTTTCTTTCTGACTCGATTCTTTTATAACTTGTTGGGCTTTTTTTTATTTTTTTATTTTATTTTTTTTTTTTGAGAGAGAATGATATTCCTACCCTACCGATAGTTTGAAAAATAACTTACGTATATACTTATGTAGATATATATCTGGCAGATCTTACACGTACCGCGTATACAATATTTTTCGAAAATCTTATTAAACGTTTTTTCAATGATTTGTCATTTTCTATAACGACGACTGATTGGTTTTGGTTCTATGCTTGACGATCAATTTTATTTATTTTTCATAGATTAGTTATATTTTATTTTTTTTTTGTTCTGTGAATAAAAATCAGTAAAATAACCATGTTTGTGGAAACAAATTTGTTTTTCGTTGAACGCTTAATTTTATTCAAAAAACAAAAAAGCCATCCACCCTTGTATACGTAGGGTATTTTCTTTTTAAACGTTGTAAAATATTTTTCATAAAGTTTTGTTTTTCTTTTTTTATTTGTACGACGATGACTATAACTGATCGATAATGTAATTGTCAATTAGTTTTCTTTTTTTTTTTTTTATAATCTTCACTACATCTATAATGTTTTTATTTGCAATGAAAATGATTCATATGTTCTTGTTTGCTTTTGTTTTTTTTTTTTTTTAATACGTAAACGAGTATAAATATACATCATGCGCGCGTATACGAATTTTGATTTAACCAATCACTATCTTTTTTTTTTTTTTTTTACAAAACAGATAATTACATCCATGTCTATTATCTCGATCGGTGTAATCTTGGTTACAAGGAAATCTTGGTTAGAAGGAAAAAACGTACGAGAACACCAATAGTAAAATATATTATTCTATCGTTTACTATAGGCGCGCGCGTTTCGAATGATTAATTAGCAACCGAGACAAGTCTCTCGTTTCTTGGAAAAATTCAACGTTTAAAACATACTTATTTACTTATCCTATATACATATACATCTACGTATTTTCTTATCATTGTATAGTCGTACGTTATATATTGACGGTTAAATAAATAAATACATTTAAATATATGAATATCGTTTTCTTTTTTTTTTCTTTTTTTTTTCTTTTTTTTCTTTTTTTTTCTTTTTTGTAAATATAAACTTATACGACTAGCTACTTGAGCTGACTGTGGTGGTAGGTATCGTTGAATATATTATACTCGTCTTGGATTCCATCAACAACTAATATTGCAATTTTAAAAATTGTTAAATGTGTTATATAATAAGATATTGTACGATTAAAATAATATATTTGGTTGTTCGG
Source organism: Polistes dominula (assembly GCF_001465965.1). Next base: position 3,397,038 of record NW_015148978.1, on the reverse strand, counting down.
AAAGTAATTTCGATTTTTTTTTATGAAAATGAAAACAATTTTCGCTTCGTGGTTAAACCTAGGCCTTTCAAATGGGCATAAACAGTTGAATTTGATAAATTTAATTTCTCACCGATCTCACGTTACGTTATTTGCTGGCTTACATCAACTAATGCATTTATTGTGTCAGAAAAAAAAGGAAATTACTTTCTGAACAACCCAATATAATTAAACTAGAAAAAAAAGCTCAAAAAAATAATTTTGAAAAAGATAGAAACGTACAATTTTTAAGAAGATGGGTAGAAAAATTGTAAGCCTTGTAGAAAAAAAAAATAAAAAAAAGGAATTTATTTCTACGTTGTAATAAAAACTTGTTGATCCTATTCAATTATACTTAACGATCTTCTTCTAACCAGTTAAATGTGTCGAATAAAAAGATGTTGAGATAAAAAAATGGAAAAGAATAGAACAAAATAAAAAAAGAGGACAGGAAAGGAAATGAAATGAAAAGAAAAAAGGAAAAAAATATTGCAAGCAAGTGTACGCATAGAAAAAGAGAGAGAGAGAATGTGTTTCTTCTACCATCATTCTGTTATTCTAAAGAAATTGATATAACTAACTCACACATTTATAAACACGTGCACGCACGCACACACACACACACACACACACACACACACATACACACATACACACACGCGCGCGCGCGCGCGCGCGCGCATTTACGTATGCACTTGAACACCTACAAAAGAGATCGTGTTCCTCATCTAGTATCTTTGTCGATAGAATCGAGCCAGTTTCTCTCGCTGACTCAACAGAGAGAGAGAGAGAGAGAGAGAAAGAGAAAGAGATAGAAATAAATAGACAGAATAAGAAAGACGAAAAAAAAAATTGTATTATTTAAATGAAAGAGAAAAAAATGTAAAAAATAAATAAATACATATATACACACGTATATATGTGCAGATAAATAAAAATGGAGAAATAAAAAAACTATTATTATCTATCTTATTAAAATATTATTTTGTTCGAATTATCGTAAATCAATTATAAATTTTGAATAACAAGATGTTGTGTTAATAAAAGTAGGAAGACGTAAAGAGAAAAGAAAAGGAAAAAAAATACACATAGAAAGAGAGAGAAAGAAAGAAAGAGTGGTTTGTTAGAAAAGGAAGAATAAACGCAGACTCATTGAGGATGATTTTCTTTACTCGAGTAAGAGTAGTAAAAGAAAGAGAGAGAAAGAAATAGAGAGTGAGAGAGAGAGAGAGAGAGGGAGAGGTAGGGTGGGATCGGGTGATGTGGTGGTAGGCGGTAAAGGGGGAGGAAATGACTGATCGTATAAGCGGAGAGAAGTTGAGGGAGAAAAAGAGAACGAACGAGGAGTCAGTTGAAAGAGAGTGAGGACTAAAGAGATAAAGATGGCAGATAAAAGAGAGAGAGAGAGAGAGAGAACCTCTTCCCCCTGTGAACCATCTCTGAGAGATCTTTTATCCCTTCAAGGTCAGACCCCTTCGATATGGCTACGTCTGGATCACGATTCTAGCAACTGTGAGGGAGCAAACGGGGAGGTAGAAAAGATGAGGGGTGGTGGAAAGGGCGGGGGAATCTTGAGGGGGAGGGGGAGAAGAAGAAAGAGAATAAGAAACGTGAGTTAGGAGTCGAGACTCGAGAGAAGCGTAAACATAGCAAACCCTCTTCCAACGATATCTTCGATAACCCAACAAACACCCTCCCTTCTTTCCCAGACTCAACCCCTTCTACTTTTCTAAGAAAGGAAAACGTAATCTTTTGTTTTTCTTTTGTTTATTGTTATTATTATACCCCTTTACTCGCTTGGTCGTTTTTTTTTTTTTTTCTTTAATATTACTTTTATTACTCTAATATTACTTATTAATTCAACGAGAATTACGTGTAAACGATAAAACTACGATGTGTGACGAACAATGGCTGCTCTGTAAACGAGTACATTTTTACGAAGTATTTCATGATTAAATTATAATTTTTTTCAAAGAAATAATACACATATACTATATTTAAACAATTTATTTTAAAAATTAATAATTAGATTAATTATTAATAATAATTAATAATCAAAATTGGGTATGATATATATTTTAAAGGATGTTATCCGCGAAAGCCGCTATAGTGGCACATAATGCAAAAAAGGTTAAATTATAACTCATAACTTTGTTCGTTCGTTCATATTTGAGTGAAAGTGTATTACATCGGATTGTAAGTATTTTGTTTTATTTTTTTTTTAACTTGTATTATGTTAAACGCGATTGTTTATAATATTGGGTTGGCAAGAAAGTAATTTCGGTTTTATATATTAATATATGTATATAATTTTATAAGATATATATACATATATATATATTTACTTACTACCGAAATTACTTTCTTGCCGACCGAATATATTAAAGTAATTGTGCATATTTTCTATACAGTCTATGGTTATTATATTATATATTGTAAATTATTATTATTATTATTATTATTATTATTATTATTATTATTATTATTATTATTATTATTATTATTATTATTATATGTATATTAGTCAATAATATAAAATAATAAATATATAATATATGCGAGGGAAGAATTGAATTGAAAAAGTTTCCTACCTAATTTTTCTTTTTTTAAAAGTCAAGTTTATAATAAAATGTGAAAAAATAAAAGAGAGTGACTCTTTGGTTTTGCAAGAATTTAAAAAATGGTTTCTACGGTAGGTTTTTATGATAATCTAGATGAATGATTATTTCTTAAATGGATTATAATCAAAAAGCTTGGTAGTTATGATTATTTAACCCACTTTTTCCGAAGGTCAAGCCAAAATTAGAAACTCTCTTTCACATGAGAAGATGTGGTACATATATACACATTAAAATGAATTTGTAAATGTTTCTCGTTTATGTATATAATATATGTATATATGTATATACGAGAGAAAAAGAAAAAGAAAGAGAGAGAGAAGAAGAGAGCAAAAAGAGAGATTCGTTTCCGACTTTCGTCGTCGCGATCACGAGCGAGAATTCGATGCTGGAGAAAGTGCTCGTTGATCTTTTCGAACAGCGAGGCTGCCGATGGTACAAGAGAAAGAGAATGAGAAAGAGAGAGAGAGGGAGAGAGAAACGAATCCGTTTCACGTTTCGTAAGAGAGAAGAGAGAAGATAGAAGGCAAGTTTTCTGTCTTGTTGAGAGAAACGACACTCTCGAAAAATATTTCTCGAGTTTCACGTACGAGGAAAATGAATAAATAAAAAGAAAGAAAAAAGGAAGAGTAAGGGAGGAAAATATACAACAATAATACGTTAAAATACCAACAATCGGTAAGGGTTTGTTCTTTTTATTTATTTAGATAGACTATTATTTTTTTTAAATATTTTTTTTTTCAAGTATTTCTTTTTCCTTTGTCTCGGTAATATTTGAAATAAATGATAGAATATTTTTTAATCAAATATCGACAGGGTTTTATATGTTAGTATTAATTATCATAGATAGTATTATTGGGATTGATATCTAAAATTTGTACGAATATATGTAGCTATTTGTACGAATTATATTGTAGTGTAAAAATATCGGTATACTGCAGTGAAATATAAAAAATAAGAAGAAAGTGAAAATATTGTCAATCATTTAAATGTCAGACTCAAGTATATACACATATATAGTATAATATATAGTAATATTATTATCATATATAATTATTAGTAAAATATATTTATTTATATATAAATTATTAGTATATATATATATATATATATATATATTATAATATTAATTTAATTTAATTGAACTAATTATAATATATTAATATTATATTAGTATATATATAGATAGTAACAGTAGTATAATATAATATACTATGTAATATATACTTATAATATATATATAATAAAATATCGTATCAATAAATAAAACTCTGTTTCAATTATAATCCAACTTGTAATGCAACTATGTGTGTGATACGAATCCTACTCTTATTATTAATTAATATTTTCATAAATAATGAGAAAAATAATATATTCGTAATATTTGTTACATTATCATTTATAATATTTTACGTAATATACATGTACTGTATCGAAAATAAAAATATCAAATGTATAATATTAATATCGAAAAAAAAAAAAATTAAAGTTAAAACAAAAACAAAAAATAGAAAGATAAATGGTTCAACGAGAAGAAAATAATAGACAGTGACTAATCGTAAAGGAAGATAAAATTAGGTGCACTTTCGAATTTAACATTGAGAAAATATCATTGATTTCTAATATTTATTTCAACACTGTCATAATCAATTTTTGGAGAAAAATATAAAACGCAGGAAATACGATTGGGGGCTGTGTATCTCATTCGAATGATCATTGTGTTTATTCTCGTTGTGTTTTTATCAAATGGAAGAGTCATTCTCTCTCTCTTTCTCTTGGTTTGTCTTATCAAAAAAAAAAAACTTTCCCTTTTCTTTCTTTTTATCTAATCCCACGCACACTGCTATCTCTTTTTTCTCTTTTTCTGTTTATCTCTTTTCTCTTCCTTTCTTTTTTTTTTTTTAACTTATACTTTACACTCGCGTATCTTACATACATACGTGTATCTTAGATACATATGTGTGTTCTACGTAAACATTTACGTATATACGTTCATCATACGTATATTTGCGTTTTCTTGATAAGCGTAACTTCAAAAATTTATTCCCGAGTCATCGGAAGAACGTAAGAGAGAGAGAGAGAAAGATTGATTCTCTCTCGTGAATGAGAAGACGGAATAATCATTTACTATATATCCTTATTCAACGAGAATCATGCCTAGTATAATATTAAGATCTAATGTCAGGTTTGTATGCCTCTCACTTTCTATAGAAAATTTGCCACATACTAAGATGCTTCTTTGTTTTATTATTTTCAATTTATTTTGATTAGAGATTACTTTCTTTTTATTTTTTATACGTAATTTTTCTCTTTTTTTATTTTTCATGTTTTATTCAATACAACTGTCAAGTATAAATACATAAAACTTTGGAAAAAGTTATCATTATCAACGATATGAAATAAAAAAATATTTATAAATACAAAATTAATATAACAATACAAATTTTGCGCGTATCAATTTGTTCAATATTATATAATACCTAAATAATAATAATATATAAAATATAATACTATTTTTTATACCTATTATACTATTTTTTTATACCTAATAATAATAATAATAATAATAATAATAATAATAATAATAATAATAATAATAATAATAATAATAATATTAATATCTAAAATATAATACTATTTTTGTTCTTTATAGTATTTAAATATATCTTTCTCGTAAAAATAATATTATAAATATACAAAAATTTACTTTTGATAATATTTCCAAATTACAGAGAAATTCGATTGGAGTATTTTACATTATTTTCGATATTACATGCTTAATACAATGCATCAACATAAAAAAAAAGGTCGATTAATAAAAATTTTATGATCTGTTGATATCCGTTTCTTTTCTTAAGAAAGCAGCAACAAGTGTTTGCTATTCGTGAAAATTTTAACGTGCCTAATATAACATTACATAAGGAAAATCTCTGAAAGGGGACTTAACAAAGAAAGAAAAAGGTAAAAAAGAAACGTTCCCCTAACAAACAAAAAAATACCTAAAAGGGAATTGGGGGAAAGAAAAATGGGGGAAGATTCGAACTAGGTCAAAGGTCTTGGTAGGTGCACATGCACTTCACGGACAGAATTCTACAGGTTGTTAGAAACTTTTCATGGTCCTATATATAATATCCACCTTCCCTTATTCCTTTTCATTCTGTCACATACCATTTTCCTTACCACAATCATCATTCATTCTTCTATGACAGGGGTTCTCAAATATTATCCATAAATCCTAAAAATTCGATTCTCAATAATCGTTTCATCCATAGATTCTCGAAATATCATAGAAATATTATTTATATTTTTACGAAAAAAAAAGAAAAAATAAATTATATAAAAATACAACATTTCATATTATAAATAAAAAATAATAAAAAAATAATATTCTAAATTCTAAAGGAGTGTGTAACAACGTGTATAGTAAAAAGTAATTAATATTATAAATAAAAGAACAATTATTTTGTTCGATTAATATAAATGTTGACTCCTTAGTCTAACTTTTTAATCGATTTCAACATATTTTTCCTATGAATCTTTTGTATTTTGAAAAATTTATAATTTAAATAACAAAACTGAGAAAAATCGTTGAGAATCCTCGATGCAATAACGTTTTCATATATATCATATAACGTAAGTTTTGAACAACGTTCATTCTACGACCAGAGATAAATAAATATCTTGAGATAGGGGTTAGAAGTATACAACAGGTGTCTTATAATAGAAGGAACGATTTTCAATTGAAAGGAAAAACGTGTAGATATATAAATACCAGTATATTTGTGCTTGTATATGTACGTAAAAGGTATATGTGTGTGTGTTATGTGTAAAGAAGAAAAGAGAAGACCTATGATGTTAGTAAGATGAAATAGGACTTAAGGGATATTGAAGGAAAGAGTCCCTTCTCCCTTTCTTTTTTCTTCATTTTTCTTGCAACAACTTTCGTGAAGCTTCTAAAGGGTCCGATGAGCAGGCAAAGAGAGTGTGAGAGAACGAGACAGAAATAAAAGTTTGGAAGGAAAATACAGATGCGTTTCTTATTACTAGAATTTTTCTTCCATTTTTTTTTTCTAAGAAATTTTGTTGTCTCGTTCTTTTTCTTTATCAGATACTGAACCCGGATTTTCCATTCCTTTTACGACCCTTTTATTGCTCTTCCTCTCTCTCTCTCTTTCTTTGTTTCTTTCTTTCTTTTTTTCTTTCTTCCTTGTCACTCTTCTTTTTTATTCCCGTCTTTTTTCTTCAAATCCTGTTCTATCCTCTTGTATACAAGTCAAAGGATTAATATTGTACATTGAACCGTCCACAACTCTCATGGTTATACTAATTACTTTCTCATGGCGCCGATAATTATCATTTTTGCTAATCCATTTAAATTTTTTACTTTACGTTCGTGAAACTTTCGTACATTTTCTTTAAACTTTCGTATTAATTATTCCACAAGTTTTATTTTAATAAGAATAATTGTATGTTCTTGGTTCCTTTTCCAAAAGAAATATTTTTTTTTATCAACACAAAATTTTTTCTCAATTAACAGAACGAGATTTAAAAAAAAAAAAAAGAAAAAAATGAATAATTAAATAAACGAGTTTCCTATTGTTCGGGTTTGTTTTATTTTTATATTAATTATTTTCGAATGAAATTCAAACGAATTTCTTCAAATCAATATTGCTTGGAAAATAAATTGTTTTAATATTTTAATAGTGTTAAATTTAAAATAAAATAATATATATAATATAATATAATAATTTAATTAAATTTTTATTAATTAATTAATATATATATAAAAAGTAATATTTTCATATTATTTTTAAATTTATTTTAATCAATTATTAAAATAAAAACTACATATCTTTTATCTCAGAATTTATGACAGTGCATTACAGTCAAGTATATTAAAACAAAATCAAATTTCAATTTTATAATTAATGTTTATATTTATAAATTTATTTAGAATTAATTGAAGTAATATAACCACATTTACTTTCGTGTATAATTATTTCATAGTTTAGCTGGTTATTTATAACAAATTAACGAATTTCAATAACAACTATATATTATAACATTAACATATATATATA
>NW_015148978.1:3364708-3388656 GCF_001465965.1 Polistes dominula | reverse complement strand
TTTTTTTTTTTTTTTTTTTTTTATTTAGTAATTCATGTGTTAATAATTTAAATATTAAAAATCTTACGATTTTCACATTTTATGGATTTCATTGGATTGCAATTAATTTTGTTATTTTCAATGTTGAAAAATAATATTGAAATCGAAATTTTTAAATATTTCTATAAAAAGAAAAAAAGAAAAAACACACAAAATAAAAATAAATCATATCGCTATCGAATTGTTAAGAAATAAAATAATGAAAAGAGCTTTTGCGTCGTAAAACGTTCAAACAGAAGAGATTTGCTATGTCGAATTTATCCTTTTTACCTACTTACCTGCTTTAATCGGGAATAAATCTTTGAAATATTCTTAGAATATTAACTGGCAAAAATAACTTTTACTTCATCTATCTCGACTAATCCTCTTTCGGAATGGAAAAAAAGATTTCTCTTATAGTTGAATATATTTCATTCTTAGCTTTGCCTTTTCTCTCCTTTCCTTTCTTGGAAAAATTTTTCTACCTAATGGTAAAACGAATCCTGTCTTTTGATGCTTTTCTTAAGATTTTCTTTCAATATTATACGAATTTTAGAATAGACCGTTTAAAAGTTCCTATCGCTTCGGAACATCTAACAGAAATAAAACCTTATTTCCCTTTTTCTTTTGCACAACACCATCGGGTTCTTTCATAGAAAAATAAAATATATTTTATAAGAAGAATGTTATACGTTTCGTATTTAAATTTTTCTTGGAAATATCAATTGCCAGGACAAATGAATTCCTTTCATTTTTAATTTTTTTTTTTTTTAACCCTTTCTCTTAACCTTTGTTCATTTTGTTTCTACAAGAAATATATTTAAACGTTTATAATTAAGAAAAAATATAAATATAATATATAATATAATATAATATAAAATTAAATATAAATCATATATAACATAGAAAATATATAATATATATTTTATTATATTAATTTTATTATATTTATTTATTATATTTATTTATATTAATATATAAAATATAAAATATATATTTTCTATATTACATTGTATATTATATTATTATAAATAATAATATAAATATAAATCATTTATATTTAATTATTTACAATTAAGAAAAATCAGTTACAGAGATATAACCTTCCTTTCTCACGACTTCAACGTATTCTAGGGGACCGTTAAGGGACCTGCAAAGTCTGTAATATGGGGGTGCGTAGAACCCTCTTTTCACATGTGGCTTCTATAAAAAAAAATACAAAAAGAAATAGAATTAAAAAAAAAAAGGATGCGTAAAAGGAACCGTTATAGATATCATCTTCTAATTCTCGTCTCACGTTGTACAATTAATAAATTCAATTATTATTATTATTATTAACAGTTTGGCGATAAAATTATCTTTGATTCTCTTATTTTTTTGTTTTATTATTTCTTTCTTTCTTATTCTATGATTAAACAAGATATTATTTCTCTACTTTCACTTTTATCTTTACATCAATTTCTATTTCTGTCTCTTTTTCTTTTTTTTTTGTAGTGAAAGTTCTACAACGCGAAGATATTTTTAATTATTATTTATCTATATATACACATTTGACATCATTTTTTTGGATAAATTCATACGCATGATTATCTTAACAAAATCAATCACGTTTTATTAACTGACTGATTGTTTTTTTTTTTTATTTATTTTTTTATTTCCAATTTATTCGATTATAGTATACAGATTAGTAATATATATATATCTATAAATATTTTTATTTTTTTTTTTATTTAAATAACGTACAAAAAGGTCACGGAGCAAATAGATGTAAAATGATTGAAAAATGGTGGAACGATGATGAGCAGCGAAGTGAATCGGTAAAGATAACTCGTAACTCTTCCATCTGTCTTATATAACGGATAATTTAACAGCAATAAGTATTAATTATCATTCTAGGATTTCCTTGAGATTTTCTCGGCGATATTCTAACAAACACTTTTCCGTACATTTTTCATGTCATTTTTATCATCGTCACGTTCAAATCTTAACGATTCAAACTAATCTGCGTAACCTTGAAAACCCTGGGATCATTAATTTTTATATATATATATAGAAAATATATTAGAAGTTTTTATAATATTATTTTTTTTTAACCTGAACATAAGAAAGGATTTACCATAAAGCAGGATGACAAGAGAATTTTAAGGTCTGTCGGATATGGTCGTACCACCCATCTAGAAAACGATGTATGTATTATAGTCCCAATTTTCACAGTGGTTGAAAGACCTTTATGCTTTTCAAAAGAAAAAAAAAAGAAAAATTATGCGCCACTTTTTCTGCGATTATTATTAATATTAAAAATAGTTTATTTAACAATACAGGTAAATATCCAAATTTTTGTATTAATAGTAAAAAAAAAAAGTATAAAATATATATAATATATAATAATAAATATAAAATAGTATAATATAATATATATAAATAAAATAATAAAAAAAAGTAATAATAAGAAAAAGAGAAATTCGAAAATATGAGTAATTTCTTCGTATACCAATTCGATGTTATTTTAATTATGACGTCATGCTCAATCAAAGAAAAAATATAATACATAAATACATTTATATTTATAATATACGATATACATATTCAAATCGTTATCTTTATAATTTTTTTTTCTTTTCTTTTTTTTTTCTTGTTACCACTTACCGAGATAATATCTATTGCAAATAAATAACGATTATTTTATTTCTTTCCTTTTTTTCTATTTTTTTTTTTTGTTTTTGTTCTTTTCATTCAACAAATTTTCTTTTACATACGATCGTGTTTCTTATTTCGATATACGTATCGATACCTTGTTCTTGATCGACTAGTGTTAAATATATTTCGTATTCGGTCATACATATGTAAGAAAACGTTTAACCCATATTCCTTTGCACCACGGTTTTGTATAAACTCGCGAAATTGTTCTTGCTACTTCAAATTCGTCGACAAAACCGTATTTGACTTTTTAAGAAGCGAAAGTTGCCTTCCCCCTTTTCCCCTCCCTTTCCCCGTCTTCTCAATTATTCCCTCAACCCTCTGCATTTCGATCGAAAAGAAAGAAAAACACTTTACATGCTCATAAAAATCTTATGAAAAATAATATTATCAATAAATATTAAAAGTTTCATTTTAATTTTGTATTTAATTTTATTTAAAACAAATTGAGAGTTTGATATTAAAATCTTTTGTGAGGTGGATGGGAGAAATCCAGAGGAAGTTTCTTTGTAAATTAAATATATTGTTACTTGCAATTTAATATTTAATATTTAATTCTTAAATTCTCTTTTTATTATATTTTTTTTTATTTTTTTTTTTTTTTCATAAAGAAAATTAATCGATATTTTGTAAATGGTTACCGTTTGATCATAATCATGGGTCTTACGCGTATTTTATATTATTTATATTATAATATATTTTATTAATTATTTTTTGGAAATTAAACGAAATGTACGATAGAAGAAAATAATGTTTTAATTTATCGTGTTTAATGCAATATTCAATATAAATTTTTATAATGTTTATTAATATAAATAATCTTTGTCACACACGTGTTTTTCAAAACACTTTATTTATTTGTTTCACATAAGAAAAAGTAATTGTTATTGTTTTTAAAATACCTTTTTTTTTCATTTTTGTCAAAAAAATTTCAATCGTAAAAGTTTATAAAAAAAAAAAAATTAAAAATAAATGAATTTAAATAAATTCAAAATTTATTAAATATACTTATGTATATTATTATAAAAAAAAAGTATATAATATTAAAAGATCGAATTAGAAAAAAAGAAGAAAGAAAAAAGAGGAATGAGTAAAAGGGGATAAACTTCTTGCAGTTGGTCAAACAAGGAGTTCTTTGTGAAAGCTTAGTGGAAAGAGAACGTTTATTGGAGTTTCTAATTCGGCAACGGAAGTGGCCGAAGGGCACTCGCGAAAACAGATCTTTGGGATTAAAATAGTTACATCTGTGTATAAAGTTGTATGCGATCATGTAGCGAGAACCTACCTATTAGTAATACTATTAATAATAATAATAATAATTAAACATCTTCTGTGACGAACTGAAATTAATCGATCATTCGTTATTTCCTGTCTACATTTTCCTTTATTTATTTTTATTTTTTTTTATTTTATCATTCAATTTTATTTTTTTTTTAATTTTATTTTTATTATTAATTTATTAATTTTAATTATAATTAATATTAATATTAATATTATAATAATATAATATAATAGTAATAATAGTAATAATATAATAATAATAATAATAATAATAATAATAATAATAATAATAATAATAATAATATTTATAATAAAATTATAATTTTATTAAATTAATTTAATTTAATTTTTTAATTTTAATTTTATTTTCATCATTTAATCATTTAATTTTATTTTGATATTGTATATTTCTTTTCCCTTACATTAGTATTTTTAATTCACTATTTTCTTGACAAATTTTTAATTTTAAATACAAAGTCACTTCATTAAATTGTGTATATTTTCTTTTTATTATATCTATGTTAATGTTATATCATATAAAAATACAATTTTGATCGATATATTCCAATTTTAAATAATATGAAATTTGTGTAATAGATTATAATATTATTAATTTATACTTCTCGTAATGTCGATTAACATGAGTCGAAATTAACATCATTAAAAACAAATTCTATCGACAGATGTTCGACATGTGTTATGTTAAAATAGTAGAAAAAAAAAAAGAAAAGAAGAAAGAATACAAAAATCGAATATTTCATTACCATAATCAATAATATGAAAAAAAGGAAACTCTCTCTCTCTCTCTCTCTCTCCCTCTCTCTATGTATCGTTTCATTTCTAACGAGATAGAATGATACATTTTGGATCTAGATCCTATTGCCTAACTCATTGTTAGATCTCATTTTAATAATCATTTAGAAATTCCTACTAAATTACAAACGTTTCTCGAATAATATAATTATTTATTGAATTTCAACTTTAATCGTAATTATCAAAATAGAAAATTTCACGTTGTGTTATCTATACAATTTAAAATTATAACATTTTATGTGCGTGGTTTCGTGAACATCAAAGTTTTATCAACAGAACAAGTGATTCCTTTTTTTTTTTTAATGTTTTTATAATTTTTTTTTTTCTTTAACTATAATCGATAACGAAAACGTCCTGTCTTGTCGTGCACCATCCTCTCTCTCGTCTCTTTTATCGTTTACAGAAGTCAGGTCACTGTAGAGGTTATCTATAGTATGGATAAACCATATAAAGGCCTTTGAATTATGGCGTGTAGAAAGAAAGAGTAAGCTGCGAAAAGAGAATTTGTGTAATACTTTGTTATATTATATACTCTAACTAAAAACAAGTAATTTGAAATCGAACGACAATGTTTATTATATTCATATAATACATATAATATAATACGTACAATATATGTTCATATAATGGATCGAAAAATACATTCGATTTGAAATTAATTTTCCAAAAAATTGATTAGACGATTTTTCTTGCAACATACTTAAGTGTAATTATGAAATAATAACAATATATTCGTAGTTTCAATAATTTTTATTTTTTTTTCTTATTTAATTGACTGGTATCAGTAATTACTATTGCTACAATTATATTATAATTATATTATAGTTTGAGGGAGACGAGGAAAAACAAAAATATTATTTATGATAAACAAGAATGACCTTATATTTCCAATTTGTTTGTAGCCTAACCGGTAGTCCCTGAATAGCTCAGGTGGTAAGAGACTGGCACTCTTCCTTCACGACTACTAGCGAACCGAGTGATCCCATAGACCCAGCGCAGGATCGAATCCTTAGCGTACCATAAGTGGTGGGGATCCCCTCCTTGACTTTGACCACTGCCAGGATTATCTCCAAGGGGCTTTGGGAAAAAGCCAAGAAGTACGGCGGGATAAACAAAGTTCGCTTGCCACAAATATAGCGTTGCTCGCTTTACGCTGCATACATTACATTGGTGCAAATAACGAGCAAATTATATCTTAGTTTTAAGAAAGAATTTTCCAAGAAAGTCTCTATTACTCTTATAAATGGGATGGCACTCAAGTGCTATCCTTTTTTTTTCCATTTAAGAGATAATTTTAATTTCTATTTAATAACAAAATTTACACATATATTTTTTATTACAGATTTGTAAATTTTTTTTTTTCTAATAATTTTTTTCATTATGCACGACGTGATCAATCGTAAGTTTGTGCATTGATTGTTAGAAAAATTAGTTGGCTGATATTTATGAAATATTTCGAGTAAATTAAAATATAATATATATATATAGATATAATACATTTATGGTATCGTTTGACGTAGAATGAGAAAAAAAAGTCTCTTTCTTTCTCTCTCTAGAGAGAGAAAGAAAGAGTATTCTTTAAAAGAATTAGCTTTCGGGACGATACACATAGATAGAAAGGGAAAGTCAATCGAGTGAAAGAGAGAGAGAGAGAGGTATCGCTAACCTCGATAGTTTTGCGTCTGTTTATCTCGCAAACACCTCTCTTACGTGGCCGAGAGAGTAGTTATGTACGGCCTTAAACCCGTATGCACTGACAACCTTCGATTTCTTTTCCGAGTCATCATTTCCGGTCGGTTCTCTCTCTTCTTTCATTGCAATTCGAGTTAATAATTACTCTGTTTCATTAATTTATTTTTTAATTTTTTTCTTTTACAATATTTTTCATCATTTTTTACAAATTATATTCGATTATTATATTAACCCTTAACGCTTCAAATGTGCCTCTCAGGCACCATCGATTTTTGGCGTTCTGCTTCAAATACATAGTTGGATCGTTATTGGTAATTATTACGAATCAAAAATTCGACTCCTCAATCATTAACAAGCGTTACTGTAGTATTTAAAATCAAAATTAACACGTCGTTAAAGATTAATATTATTATCGTCATTTTTATACAATTTTATAAAATTGGTGTTATTTCGTATGTGTCTAATTTTGAAATTGCAAAAATATCCTACAATAAATATCTCACCCCTTTAAGGTATTATTATATGTATTGTGCAATACAATTGAAAAGTAAATACGAACAATAAAGTCAAGACCCTATATTGGAAAAGGGTATAACACGATAGGTCGAAATTTTTGGTGCTAGTCACACCCCTCGTAATCATCCCGAGGGATTCGCAAAAATAGGGGGGAGGGGGAAGTGTAAACAAGATGGAGTCTGGAACATGGAGCTTGGATAAAATCTCATTCGGAAGGCGTGGTAAAAAAAAAAGAAAGAAAAATAAAATATGTCACCTCTTCTGGGGAATGAAAAGATAAGTAAATATATAAAGTTAATAAAATAAAGTCAATTAAATGAGAGAAGAGATAAAAAAAAAAAAAAGAAAAATGAAAAAAGAAAGAAAATAAAAAACTAGAGTCAAACACAAACGGATAGTTACACGTCAACCGGCCTGCCTCTCTATACATTTCTAACGTTTCGAATCGATCGCCTTTTACGTTAACGATAAAAATGATGATATAAATCACGTGCTATGTAAGAGACAGGAACGAAAAAAAAAAGAACAAGAAAAAGGAAAAATAAAAAACTGCGACACAATGAGACGGTAAATTAAGCCCTCGTTTCGATTATAACGAGCAAAGTTAGATCCTTAGAACCGTTCATTCGAGGAAAGGAATACTTAAGTTAGAGAAAGAAAGAGAAAGAGAACGAAAGAATACGATAATGACGTTGTATGCGAACGTATACTGAATATATGTGTATGTATGTATGTGTGTGTTTGTTTGCATGGGTCCGGTGGATTACAAGGAAACGACACGAAGTGACGTTTAAATTAAAACGCGCTCACGACTACACGATCTTTCTTAATTCGAGATCAATAGAGGAAATGTGAAAGTTGTCAGGTTGAATTGTAAGGAAGTGAGAGCCATACAGGACGCATACGTTTATGAAGTGCGACGTTATATGCGTCGTTAGTTAGGGTATCGTGGGTGGAGCGAATGTGATCTTAAAAACGTTTAAAATCGAATAGAAAGACATATATATATATATATTGGAAGTAACAACGATCTTGTAAATTTGATTTATTTGACGCGATATTATTTTGATTTATTAAACAAATATCGTTATGCACAATCTTTTTGTACATTTATACGATCGTTGATAAAATATTATATTATTTGTACATAATTTTGTAGAATATGTATTATATTATTAATGTATCAATCAAAGATTGGGTTGAACAGTTTTAAACCCTTCATCGTTTCTTTTTTTTTAATTTTTTTCAAATTATAGGTTCAAAAGAAATTTATTTTATGCTAACGGTCAAAACTCTTATCAATCAACACGTGCGTAAATTATTTACAAATTTTTAATAAGACGACAATTTAATATATATCGCAATAAACATTTATAGTATTGTAACATAAAATTATATTTAACTTTTTAATGAGACTGCTTATGAATTTACCATCGAGTTAGTAAAGATTGTAATTGTAATATTATATTATTTTCTTTTTTTCGTGCACGATCAGCTTTGTTATTCGAATTTAATCTAAGAGCGCAATCTTGAATGTGAATAATAAAAATAAAAATAAAAAAGAAATAATTCGTCGTCATCAGCATATTTCGTATACGCGTATTTATATGCTATGTGCGTGTACGTATGTATAATATGTTAGTCTAAATTCGCAAGAAAAACAAAAATTTATTCAAAGATAAATCATTTTGATGATACGTTAGCATTAATTCCGTTTCGTCATTCGAAAGATTTAGTTTTTTTTTTTTTTAAAGATTATTCGTTATCGCAACTAAAAATATAATTCATTTTTAATTGAATGAATATTAAGTTATCTACGTGTCTTACTATCTGACAATTTGTTTACGCGATTTCTATGAATTAAACTAATAAATATATACTTATATTGGAAATTATCTTATCGGTTATAATTAACTTTCGTTCAGATTTCATTTTTATAGAAATTTGAACGTCATCAATTTAATGGTGTTTATTTCTGAATTGAACTATTTTCTTATACATACATGTATATATATATATATATATATATATATATATATATATTAGTAATTTTCTCCTCAAAAATATTAAAACTTTCTTATTTCGTTATAAAAATTCTTCTGTTATACTAATTAAAAATAATGAACATTTACTTGGACTTCTATTCAGTTGTTGATGTTAGTATTATCTGATAATATGTTTACGAATAATTTAGTAAATATATTTATTATTTTATCAACATTAATCAGCTACTATTACAATCTTCATAAATGAGGACAATTTTCAACGATATAAATATACAAAAATTTATTTATTATTAATTAGCAACGAGAACTATTCCATATACATTATATATATATATATACGTTTTTATAATGTATATTATAAACATATATAATAAAAATTGAAGAAAGACGAAAATTGACTCGAAGATGCAGTTAAAACGATCCCGATTGGCAATCGCTTCTGGCCAATCTTATCCGGTTTACCTGCGTGCATTTACCTGCATCGTTATAGTGCTCTTTACGGCTGCGTGTCTTTACCTTGGCCTTTAAGATTCTCAGAAGAATCTCAACTTCGATCTATCGATTCGTACAATTCGATTTTCTATCTGAAAAGGGTAGTTATCATTTTAAAATAAAATAAATTATCTTTAATGAGGACTCGAGCAAATGTGTATTAGTCATATCGTCGTATAAAATAATTTCTAAAATTTCAAAACATAGAATATTTTTCATGAACTCCAAATCATAATAGATATTTCCTAAACTGTAAATTTTAATTTATTTTTAACGATAAACTGAAAATTAATATTATAAATTCATCGGATGATGATTAACAGTGTCATAGAAAAACGAGTAAGCATTAATGATTTTTAAATCATCAAATAGAAAGTTAACTTCATATAAAATTGTTGATAGATCAATAAAAAAAAAAAAATCAATTCATTCTTAGAATAGTTGTTTCACATTTATTACGATTAATTAATTTTCTTCTAATTATTATTTTAATATTACAATGCATAAAATAATAAAATATACATGATAGTCTTATTTAAAAAATATATATATATATATATATATATATATATATATATATATATATATATATATAATCATTACAAATAATTATGGGAAAATGATTGAAACCTCTTTTCCGAGATTAGAAGGGAGAGAACTTGGATTATTACTTGTAACATACGGGCATATAAGGGTTCTCCATTCCAACGCTTACCAATGGGGGGTGTGTTTTCAACCCCGAAGAGATTCTCATGAAGCTAAATATATCGACAAATGGGGAATCAGTTCAATTTCATGGTGGCCGTGTTACGCGTGTCGTTTGGATATTATCAGCTTGACCCATGCGGGTTCTTTCTTTCTTTCTTTTGTGGAAAATCCGTTTGTTATACTAGTCACGAACGAGTCATGAATAATTTTCGATTGCCAAAATTAATTCAGTTTCGTCAATTAGTTAATAGCTTTATAAATAAGGCACATTTTTCGTTAATTTACATGTAAATATATAATAATGACACATGTAAAATAAATTATTTTCTATTCATTTAGATATTTTTCTTTAACTTATTAACTGAACTTATTAATTGTAAATGCAAATAAATAAACATAATGTTCTTAGATCTATTGGATCTATTAGATATCCTTTGGAATAAAAAATTAAAAATATCTCGTAGGTGCGACCATAATAATAATAATTATTATTATTATTATGATTACGGGTTCTCATTGATCATCTAAGAAAGTGTCGATCTTACGTACGATTGGAAAAGTTCAACAGAACATAGACGACGACGACGACAACGACGACGAGGTTGTTCTCGTGTGTGGTTTGTTCTCTGGGTGATTCAACACGACCAACCTCGATAGAAAGGAATTAGAAGGGATCGGTGAGGCGTTGGGGTCGACGGCTAGAAAAGAAGAGGTCGTCGTATTGTTACGAATCTCCGATTCAAACGAGTACGATACTTGTCCACGATACACACCGATGTATAAGAGGCACAATGATCATAATAATGTCCACCAATTACCACCGCTTTAGATCAGAAGAAGAAAGAGAAAAAAAGAGAGAGAGAGAAAAAAAGAAAGATAGAAGAGAAGAAGGGTCAAAGAGGGAAGAAGAGGGGTGATGGTGATGGTGATGGTGATGGTGGTGAGGGCAAAGGCTGGACTTCATTCACGCTTGGATCTTTTCATTCGAACGGATCGTTCGTGATGCTCTGTTATGTCTGAGAACGATGCACAACCAACCATTGACATTTCTATGCAATACTTTTTTCTTTTTAACTTTCTTTCTTCCTTCCTTTCTTTCTTCCTTTCTTTCTTTCTTTCTTTATTTTTTTAGTTTTTATTTCTTCGTTGTCAAAAGAAAAGATGTAACCGTATTAGAGGGAAAGTTAAAGTGGATGAAAGATTGATTAATTAAAAGAACAAAAATTTGTAACTGTAATGTGTTTAAATTAAAGTTGTTTAATGAAAGAAAAAAAGAAATTCAATTAGTGATAGTTAATGAAAATGGTGTTCGTAAATAGTCTTTCATACGATTCAAATTATTTTCTTTTCCTTTATAGTTAGTCATTATAGAGTAAAAGTTGTTGTGACATAGAGTTTAAAGATTGAAAATTTATGATTAAGATACATTTATATTTAAATAATCAATAATAGATAAACAAAACACGTTAATTCTTTATCGTTTTATCCTTTCTCTCTCTGACGATATATTTTGTTTCTTTTCTTTGTTACTCATCTAATTGTCAACTTTTCTACTAATGGGGAAAAACCATTGGAATATAAGATGTCTTCCTGTCAAAAGTTAAGTTGAGGTGTTACACGTCGCTTTGAGCAGTGAAACCAAACTACAAAGAAGTTTACAAGTCACACTATATCCAGAGTATAGAGAAGAGAATATACAAAGATTTGAAAATCGAAGGGTTCTTCTTCTATGGGCGCGCGAAAGCAGTTACAGCCTCAACTCGACGAGTAAGTTGGTCCGAAAAGGGGGAAGCTTTTTCCGATTGGTTGTTGGAAAGGATGCTGCGTTGCCGGTTTGCGTCTGGATGCTTCGTAATCCGTAAGACTGGAGAGAAAGAGGGGACGATAAAATGAGGGGTAGCGACACGCCTCACGATTGGCCGGTATCAGCTGTGCCGCGTCCCGGGAACCCTCCCACCAATCGGGCTTCCGAACGTCCCCCCCACTCTTCTCATCTCATACGAGTGTGCGACGCTAGGAGCGGCGGACGTCCTACGCGGCAGTTTACAATCGGGCGTCTAACGAGGAACATCTCCTCGACGAAAGAATATAACAGATATATTTAGTAAGTGTGGCAAAAGCCTAACCGGCTTGTTACAATAATTTATTTGGTTTTTTTTTTCTGTTTTCGTTATATTAATCATTACGTACACATTATTATTATTACTTATTATTCTATTATTATTATTATTACTAGAATTATTGTTATTATAGTTCTTTTTTTTTATAACCAACAAAAAACCATTTAACAAACTGAAACATTATCGTCGACTTGTTGTTGTGCTCTTCGTTCGTATTCCCACGTTGATATTTTTTTTGTCATTATTTTATCTTCTTTATCTTCTTTATCCTATCTAAGAAGAGAAAAGAATAATAGATAAAAAAAAAGGAGAACGAATAAAGAAAGAAGTGTTTTTCTCTCATCGTTAATAGATAAAGTACTACTCTATATATTTATGTACGTGCCTTCAACAAAACATCAACGAAAAGAAAGACTTTGTAGTTTAAACGAAGAAGAACAATTTTTAACTTCGAATTTCTTACGATATTTATAGAATTGAAGAACGTTTGGAAATATAGTAGTAATAGTTAATAATAATCGCAAAGATTATTTCGATAATTGTTTCGTTTTAAAACGAACACTTCAAAGGGATACGAAGAAAACTATAAATTTTTGTAATGATACGAATATAATATATCAACGAAAATACTTTTCTTTTCTATTCTTTTTTTTTTTCTTTCTTTTTGTTTAAACATTACTTTCTTTCGTTCTCCTTTCTAAAGAAAGAAAAAAAACAACTTTTATTTTCGTTCATTATACTTACTACACATATATAGCGACAAATAATAACTTGTCTTCTCCCGGTGTACTTTTGACGTGTTGTGTTTTCGACGTAAATATACCATTCGATGAATCGACGACGCTTAACGTCGAATTGTGCCAGTTTATTAATATTATTTAACAAAGAATTAAATAAAAAAATATATATACATGTAATTAATATTAAATAATTAATTTTTTCATCTTCGTTTTTTGTGCTCTTTTGAAGTTTTTCGTTGACTACGAAGAGATTACGACGAGGAAGAGAAAGAACGAGAGTTTCTCTCTTTGGTCTTTATTTTCTAAATAGTAAAAGACAAAGAGACAAGGAGGGAGGAAGAAAAAAGAAGAAGAAGAAGAAAAAGAAGAAAGAAAAAAAACTATAATTCTTTTTCTTAAAAAGTGTTGAAGTTCAAGTAGAAGAAAAATAAAAAGGGAAGATAAGACAAGATTGAACGGATACGTAGTGTTTTTGTGCATCAATAAAAAAAAAAACAACAACAGAAATAAAAGAAAGGGAAGAAAGGAGAAGAGGAGAAGAGGAGAATAATAAAAAAAAGAAATTAGAAAAGAGAAGAAAATCTGAAAGAACATGTCGACTGCCGTCATGACTACTTCGTCCGTATTCGAATGCAGCGAGTCTCTCTTTAAGGTAATGCTCAATAACACTTATTCTATACTTATGTATACACCTAATTTATGTTTTTACACGATAGACACGTTCTCGAAGAATACGTGTAAAAAAACATATATATATATAGCATTTTCAGAAGAATAATTTCTTTTTATAAATATAATTGTTGTTTATACTCTCGAATGAACGTAGAAAAATTAATTCCGTTTAAAGAAGAACTTTTTTTTTCATAAAAATAAAAATAGTGTTGAATCAAAATCGTGTAAAAAATAAAAAAAAAAACAATATTTAGGTGTATTGTTTATTTTATATACATTTTTCTTCATTATTATTATTCTTATTCTTGTAGTATAGATTAAAACTTTATAATCATATTTATTTGATAAGAATTCGTGTCCTTCGAATTCTTTTTCTTAAAAATGAAAAGAAAGAGACAGTTCTCCGGTTCTCTTGGACAACCGGAAAGGATCAGAAAAGAAAAAGATTTTAGAGTGAAGAAAGATCATTGGGTTTGGTTGGGTTGGGTAGGTTGGATAGGTTAGATGGATGGATGGATGTATATAATAGTAAGGATAGAAAGAGCGTGAGAGGAAGAAAAAGAGAATAAAAAGGAACGTCGTTTAAGTGAGAAAGAAGACTCTCTTCATCGAGACGTAAATAAAAGTATACGAGAAACCTATACGACGACTACTCTCACCTAAACGAAACACAACGTGGAACGTTCTCTTCAGTTTCTCCTTCGAGTTTCTCTCGGTGGGACTCTCTTTTGCTCACTCGAGTACCATTTTTTTACGATGAGACATTTCGTTATGGCCCATCACTTTTTCTTTGGGATTCTTTTTCTCTTTCTTTTTTTAAACATTTTTTTTTATTTCTCTCTCTCTCTCTCTGTCTCTCTTTTTTCTTATCTTGTTATCTAGCACCTTGTTTTTACACATGCAATATTTATTTTATTCTATTATTCAATATTTTATTTATTTCAATATATATATCTAACTATAACATATACTTTTATTTTTTTATCGACTAGGTAGGGGAGGGGGGAAATTTTTGGATTATACGTTCTTTTATTTATTTTTCTTTTAATCAGGGTTTTTATTTCGGTTCGATTATTTATCGAATTTTCGTTATAGAAAGATATCAATAGCCCGCCATTTTTCTATACGAATGCTATATTTTCTGATTATATCTATTTATTTATTTAGTTATTTATTTTTGTTAATTACGAATTAGATAGAAATTATAGTTTAGGAATTATTATACTATTTTGGTTATTTATTATTATATATTAGTGTAATGAAAGTGGTTGAATTAAACACGTCATTTTTATGATACGATTCGATAGCCCGCCATTTTTTTTGATAGATTTATTTTTGGTAATACGTAATTTATCGCATGACAGACAACGTGAAATACATGTCTAAAGTAGAAAGGGGTAAAGGGGTGCTAGATTATAACGCATCTTTTACATACCGATATATGAAAGAATGTAAGTTAATATTTCATTTTAAAAAGAAAGAAAAACAAGTAAATAATTAAACTATGTTTGTTTCTGATTGATGTAAAATTATTATTAGAACTTTCAAACGTTACTTTACCGATATTTAAAAGAAAAGAGAAAATCGAAATCTTTTTCTATCGACAAAAATTTCTACGAAATTTCGTATGATCGATAATAATAATTAATATGAAAGAAGATAACAATATTATCATTTATGTACATTTATCTGTATTTGATGATTACTTATTAAAGATTTGTATAACACGTGTTAAAAATAGTTACGAATTTTCGCGTTTATCTACGATTAGTTTAGAGAAATGTTTTTCAAAATTTCTGAGAAATAGAATAACAGAAGAGGTGGGGGGTAGGAGGAAGATAAGGAGGTGGTGGTGAGGTTAGAGGAAACAAAATAAAACAAACGTTCTTGAACTATCGTTCTCGTTAAAAAAAAAAAACAAACAAAAAAAAGCAGAAAAAGCTCTTCGTACTTTCGTGACATTTTATTTATACACATATATTTCTATAAACTTTCCTATTTGTCTCTTATTTCTTTTTTTTTTTTTTTTAAACCTCCTACTCAACCTTTACTCTTTCGTTGTATTCTTCCTCGACTCAAAGGGAACATAAAAAAAACAAAAAGGGTTTAGCATAGAATAATTAAATACAAATTATGTTCGTACTTAACTCGATCGTTAGACAAAATTATTCCTAAAAACCCTTTTCACGATTGTGTAATAATTAAATTTAGATTTAACGAATTTCGATGATTATATTTGTTGTTTTTTTTTTCTTTTTTTTTATTTAATATATATATAATACATGTTTTTGAATCAAATCGTTCTTGCCTTTCTTACTTGCGTTTCCCAACCAACGTGTTTACATTTTTTCCATGCGCACTTTTCTATATGAGTTTATACAGCATACATATACATATATATATATATATATATATATACACGCACGTACAACACATACATTATTACATAGAAGGATAGGGAATGGCTAAGAAAGATAGGTATCTTGTTAAAGGAGGGATAGAAAACTTTGTTGGCACTTGTAGAGAAGCAACGGACCGTGACTATAGTCTACACTCTAAGAAGAAGAAATCGACGATCGGTGTGTGTGAGACTCAATAAAATAAAAAGAGAGAAGAAACAAGTTAACTCGATACATAAAATATGCATACAAACACACACACACACGTGTTATTCCTATATATACATATATATTTCATTATTATTACACGTTTCTTTATTTTATCTTCTTTTTTTTTCTTATAACAAAGTCCATAAATAAAATTAAAAATTATTGTGCACTTCGTTATTACTATGCTTCTTTATTTTTTTTCTTTATAGCAAAATTCATAAAAGAAAGTTAAAAAAAATATATATATATATGTGTGTGGGTGGAGGAAATAATAGAAAATAAAAAAAATTATTATCAAATAAAATAATGAAGTTTTAAAAGTAGTAGTAGTAGTGTAGTTATCGCATCGTCTACAAATACGTAACGCAAAATTATCCGGATATTCTTTGTGTCGTATTATATATATATATATATATATATATATATATACACATACATTCAAAACTGATTATTTCTTTTCGTTTATTCGTTATATATTATTGTTTAAGAAGAATAAACGTGGTGTGTACTTGTTGTTCGTGCTTTCCGAGAGAGCCAATATTTCCGTGACATAATTTCATGGTCGCAGGAAATCGAGGACATTCGTTTTTCCACATGAGAACTTACGAAAGTTAATCCTCAAGGAGGTTTTTATTTATCCTTCTCTCTTTTTTTTCTTCTTCTTTCTTTTCTTTTTCTAACTATCATCATCGAGTACATAAACGTATATATTAATTTTATAAATTGATTTAATTTATCGTAATACGTTAATACGTTAATATTTTATGTGTATGTTAATGTATATATTAATGTGTATGTGTAAGTAAGCGAGGAAATTTACACGATGGCTTTCCCTTTCTCGCGAGTTGTTCCTCTTGCTATCGTTTCTTTTTCATTCAGCGTAACGCACGAAAGTCCTCAGTTACTGGAACACACTGTGAACCACATATATTAGATATACACACCATATATACCAACAATATTATTCCCCTTATATTCACATCGAGTGTTCCAACATTATATTATCAGCAGGACGTATCGTTTTCGTTCTCGAAGATTTATCGTTAGTTCGTCGTTAACTCTCGTTATTATTACTCATACATCTTTATTTTTTTTTCTTTCCTTCTTTCTTTCTTTATTTTTTTTCTTTCTCTCTCTTTCCTTTCTTTCTTTCTTTCATACTTACTTTACTTACTTACTTACTCTCATTTCAACAGTTGAAACGACTTCCGGTTTAAGTCTCTCTTCCCCTTTATGAAAGAGAACATGCTTATCATTTCCCGTCTTTTATTATTATTTACTCTCATCGAAATCGGTTGATTTAAAGTCGCACCAAGTGAAAGAAAATCAGAAATTTATTGTTGTTATTGATATGAAAGATTTTTAAGTTATAATTACATTTTAAATTGAAACGTGAAATTTGGTATTATTTCTTTTCTATAACGCGAAGAAATATAAAGTTATTTAATTATAAGATTTTAATTGAGGAGAAATAAAAAAAAAGAACCTTTCTCTCTTAACTTTTTTTTTACGTAGGGATCAATGTGAAAAGTTGGTCACGTTATAAAGACGTATTGTGTAAATTAATATAATTATAGCAAATTTTATCTTGATTAGACAACAACGGTATGAATTGTTTTGAAATTACACATTCACACACACAATTAAAGTCATTGTATTAATAATAATAATAATTATTATTAGTATAAGCGTATATATATATATATATATATATATATATATATCAATTTGTATATTTGTAGTATTCTTACAATTACGATTCAATAGTAATTATTTATTATTATTTTGTTTATATCTCTCATAAAGAAATAATTATAGATCATCGATAAGTTATTTATTTTGTCTTTTTCTTTTTTTGTTTTTTTTTTCTTTGACATTATTATATTTCTTTTCTTTAAAATGCCAAATGCCACACAACGATCATTATGAGAAACGTTCTTGATGTATATAACTTGACCAATGTTGTTATGTTCGCACATCGAGACACTTTCATCGGCAATTTCTCCGGGTTTCGAAACTCCTTTCATTCTTTCATTCGTTCGTTCATCCGTTTAGGATACTTTCGACTTTCGTGTTGGAAGGTTGTGTGAGAAAACTTGTTTGGTTTACATTGTCGAAAATACTCTTTCTTTTTTCTTTCTCGAAGAAAAAGAAGCATCACGCAACACAATATATAGACAACATTTAATGCAAATAGTATTTGAATGCAATGCCGTTTTCCCGCCAACTGTGTGTGTCATGTGATACACCTCATCAAAGAGGGCGGACGACGTGAAAAAAAAGTCCGGGAAATAAAAATTGTTTTCTTTTTTTTTTCACGTAATTTTTTGTTAAAAATGTTACAAAGATTATCATCGATTCTTATTATCATTTATAATCGTCATTGTTTGATGGCAAAAAGAACATTTATACGTTTAAAAGATATTCGACAATTCTACCTACGCGCTTCGAATTTTGCTCTTACGTAAATCGTGTGAGATTATTTTCCCGCCAGCATATTTTCGTAGCAAGAGGGAAAATACTACGATGATGATGATGATGATGATGACGTGCGCGAACGGTTCCTGTAGAAGAAAGAAACCAAAAATCATAAAGATAGAGAAAAACGAGGAGAGAAAGAGAGTAAGATTAGGTTTACTTACTAATATTATTAGAGATCTGAAATACTTTAATGAACGACTAAAATAAATAAATAAACAAACAAACAAATGCATACAAGATCTCGATAAAACGTAAAAGAAGAAATTTCTAATAATATACAAGGTGTGTTCCAAAAATTAATTTATTAAAAAAAAAACTATATATAAAAATGAACATTGAATTAATAATCGAATTACAATATTTAGTTGGATGTTCATTTGAAGGTATAAATTTTTATTGGATTCACGATACGCCGCCATTTTAAATACCACCTTTCTTCGAAACAACATTTCTCATTTTTCAGTTCGATACACCGACTTTCGGGGCAGGCCTATAATCGGAGATTAGAAAGCTAAGTTTTGGAATAGCTTATTATCTTATTATATTTTCGAAATTTTCCTTTTTTTTTCTTTTTTTTTTTTCTTATTCTAGAAACGATATTTATTTTTCTGGTCACGTTTGAATAGATATTTCGTACTCTAACCACAATTAAAACGTGCGTGCCTTTCATAGAAGAAGCACGACGAAACGATTCTAAAACTTTCTAACGTCTCGCAATGATACGGATTTTTAGGCTTCGATTGTGACACACCAAGAGTAGTATATATAGTAAACTTCGTATATATATATATATACACACATATGTTGTATATATACAAACAACGTTACCTTCACTTTCCTTCGTTCCATTTTCTCCAACGTTCGAAAGTTCCTAATTGGTTTACTGCCTTTGGTTTACTCACGATGCGAATGACGATGAAATTTCAAGTGTACACACATTTTATTCTCATGACAAATTATTTTTCTTCAATTCTTTTCCGCCTCCTTTCGATTTCGATTAAAGATTAGAACGTTGTTTTATTGATTAGTTGTTACTTATTTGATGTATTAGTGTGTATATGTGTTCTATTGATAATTATAACAGTAGTTTTTTCAGTATTTTATTTGTTATATATATAATCGAATCAATTTGTTCAACATTATTACTTTGTCCGTCGTTACAAATATGAACACGTATATATGTTAAAATAATATTCATTTTTATCGTATTTATTTTTATTTATTTATTATTAATTGTGCAATACAAATTTTTTTATTTTTCACTCTTTTAAAACTTTACTTTCTTTTTTTTCTTATACTTTTTAATAAATATTTTGTAATGATCAATAATAAAATAATTATATTATACGATGTTAGACAATTTGTGTAGGATTATTGGAGATAATTGTGAACCATACAAATTTAATGCTTTCATATGTATTTTAACATATTGCGTACGGGAAACGAAATAACTTTAGATTCGTTTTTTTTTTTTTTATACGAAAAAAATAATTAATATTCATCCAAGGGTAGATGTAAATCATAAAATGATAAAAACAAGCCCAAGGAGTGTAAAAAAAAAAAAGATCACCAAGAACACGTTGACTAATTTGTTTGCTTGAATGGTAAATGAAAGAGTATTGGTTGTGACATAGCTAAAGGTAATTTGTAATTGTAATCTAACTATGTATTTACTGATGAATAATGCAATATATGTATCTGCCAATGTTCTCTCTTCTCTTCCACGGTGTGGTGTGGTGTGGTGTGGTGTACTGTTCTCTTCTTTTCCTCTTATTTTTAATCGTTGGGTGGTATTCGTTGTTTCTTTTTCTTTTGATTGTGCGTACCGATCACTTCGTTTAAGTATAAAATTCACGTACGTAAATAGTTAAAAGAAGATGCGTTATGTGTATACGTTTATGCGTATGCACATCATCTCGTGGGCTTTTCTGATACACTCGTACATATACGCCCATATAAACATAATATAAATGAATATTAATGCGTGCAAATAAAAACTTACTTGCGTCTAAATACAAAAAAAGAAAAAAAAGAGGATCTCGTATATATTTTTTTCTCATTTTTTTTTGTTTTTTTTTTTTTTTTTAAAAAGAGTAAAAGATAATCTTGTATTTTTCTCCGGCGCCAAAGTATGATAAGTATTTTTCCATATATTTACGATTCGAGTGACGTCATTATCATATATATGTGTAGTAGAATATATAACATTGATGATAGTAGTAAGTCAGTTAAGATTTATATAGAACATCATATAAACATGCAAATATTTTTTTTTTTTAGTTAGATAATTAGAAAAACAGATAATACAACTTTAATTACATAAGTTTTTTTTTTTAATCGTCATAATCATCGTCATCGTAAAAGCAAAGGTCGATGATTCGTTTAAATATCGCGAGCATGGTCAACCACATTTCTTCTTCTCTTTCTCTAAAAATAAACTTGTATGTCGAAAGTCTATAAATTATGTGTACAATAGATGAGTAAATAAAGATAGTTAGAAGAGCATTCCACGTTTCTTTCGATTATGGTTGAACAAAAAATTGATTAACTAATCTTTTAGTTACATGTGTGTGTATGTGTGAGCATGTATAAGAAAAACTTACTGAACAACCTATCTCCTGTTCTTGATCTCCTATTTTTTCTATAAATTCTTTTTTAATGACTAGAAAAAAAAATTGGTATTTTTAAGAACAAAGTATCATTAAACTGAACAAAAATCGTATAATTCTTTTTCTTTCTCTTTCTAAATTCTTTCCGAAAGATTTTCAGAATGTAAAACAAATATAATAGAGACGATAATACTATAAACGAGATTATTTTCCATTTTAAATAATATTCCTTTTAATCTTTTTTTTAATTAGAATTTTAAAATGAACATTAAACTAATATAAATAAAATCATCTTGTCTTTCTATATATCTTTGGATTATCTGGAAAGTTCGTGCTGATTGTCGGTAGATGGCACAAAATTTGTTATCTGAAAAAAAACCTGAAAAGTTCTTTCTGGCGGGACAAACTTTTTAATTTACCCTTTAAGATAAAAAAAGGTTATGAAATAAAATAGCACTTATATATAATTGAGTAAATATATACTAAAAAAAAAAAAAAAACTTAATTGTGTTGAGTTTCTATCTTTCGTCAAAATCGGCACGAACTTTCCGAATAACCTATGTTTCCATGAAAGACCGAAATTAGAGAATGCCAAGATTCACATGAATGCTTGGTATATGTCAGAAATATTAATATATAAAAAAATAAATCCAAATATTTGTTCTTTCATCGATGCATTTGGTATGCATTGACATTTTTTACCATGTGAATCTTGACATTCTTCAATTTCGGTCTATCACACGATAAAGCATATATATATATATATATATATTGGTACCGTGTATTGGTCAGCGTATATCTGTGTTGGTTGCACGTGCAAAATCAGCCAGGTTTTCTAGATTTTTCTGAAAGCGGAAACCTCGCCCCAAGCGCGAGAGCAGCAACGTGTTGTTCAGCAACCCAGGAGCAACGCAGAGCACAAGCAAAAGCCAGCAACACAACAAAAAACATACTCTCTCGGTGAACGCAAGCCACAAGAGCGGAGGATGAAGGATGAAGAGGGGAGAAAGAGGAGGCGTGTATAGGAGGAACCTGTTGGCTTCAGGTTTACGAGCAAAAGAGAGAGATAGCAAACGAAAGATATAGTAATAGGGGGTGAGGTGGAAGTGGGGTGATGGGAGGAGAGGTCCATGAGGAAAAGAGTAAAAGAGAGAGAGGACCTTACCAACTCTTTGTGCGCAAGAGTTCTGCTGAACGAACGCGTTACACCGCCTGTAAACATGACCGTATCTAACATTTCGTGGAACCCTATGCTTTTTGATATTTTCCTTTTTTTTTTTAAATAATTTGTTGTTAGTTTTTTTCATGTATGTATGTATTTATTTTATTTTATTTTTTAAGTACTTTACAGAAGATAATTTAAGATAAAGATATAAGAAAAGAAAAGAATATTCCATTAACGTATCGATTGCGACACATTTAATTTTCTCCAAGTGCACGTAACCTTGTTTCTTATCTTTCGTTAGATTGAAAAAGTCAAGATGTTATTTAGAGAAACCTTTCGATAAATATCACTTCTCTGACGATGTTATATTACGAACACCCTTCTCTCTTCTTCTTCTCTTCTTACGCGTACACACATACACACATACACATAACGAGCCACGCGTTACCTGGGTGATGAAAAAGAAAAGAAAAAGAAAAAGCAATCTCGTGTAATAGTGTCACATAGTAGAGAGATGGTTATTATTTTATTATCATCAGATCAAAGTGCAAAAATATTTTTTTTTTTTTCCCCCCACCTGTCTAGAAATGATTATTAAGAGAGATGTTGTTGTTGTTACTTGCATTCTATCGAGAATCGAGCGTGTTTATACGAGTAGTAAAAATAGAAAAAGAGAGAAATAGCTAACCACAATAAGTTTTTTTATTTCTCTATTTATTTTTTTTTCAATATGAATTTTTTTATTAATATTATTATTATACCGTGGTTGTGTTGGTTGCACAGTAATCTCCGTTATTACGAGAAGTGTAGACTCGATAAAAAGTACTTATCACTTTTTTTTTTTTTATTCAGTTTGTTTGCGCCATTGATCTGCGATATAATAATACTCGCGTTCTTCGATATATTGCTCTTGTATCGTGTATTAAATTATATTTTCTTTTTGTCCGGAGATATAAAGCATTTGCACACGAGACGTTTCTATCGTACAACTCTTGCAACGTATATGCATGTGTATGTTTAGTGTATGTATACATATATATATATATATATGATTCGTATAAGAAAGTAATCTTTCTATCTTTTTTAATATTTTTGTTTTCTTTTCGTTTTATCTCAACAGCATTTTACATTCATATCTGTCGTTTTTTTATTTCCCCCTTCCCCATAGTATATTAAAAGCTATTATTCACGTATAATTAATGCCATTGACACGGATAACATTTTTCTGTAACATCGAACTAATATATTTTGATTTATTTTTTTTTTTTTTTTTTTTAATTATGAGAAACATTACCTCTACCTACTACACGTGGGTTGAAGAAGTATTGA
>NW_015148978.1:3317997-3355790 GCF_001465965.1 Polistes dominula | reverse complement strand
TGTGTGTGTGTGTGTGTGTGTGTGTGTGTGTGTGTGTGTGTGTGTGTATATATATATGTGAATCTATGTACCTTCTTGCGAAGGTGAGTCAGAGGGGTGATACGCTCGTCTGCACCGGAAAGCGAAACGTTCCTTCGTTTGCTCCGCTTGAGATTCTTTTGTTCCTTCTGTTCCTTCTTCGGTGAAAGAAAAACAGTAAAGAAAGAAAGAGAGAGAGAGAGTGAAACAAAAAGAAAAGAAAAGAAAAATAAAGAAATAAGGGTGGAGAAGAAAAGTCTAATAATGCAGTTTTTAAATTATTTCCAATTGAAAATTGATCAGAATAATCTATCAATTATTTTGAGAAAATCTTTTGTCACTTATTCTTTTTTTTATTTTATTAAAATTTTTCTTTTTTAAGTATAGTATGATATTTAAAATATTCCACTAATACACAAATAATTCGAAAATTTTTTATGGGTTTTGATTGGCATTGTTCTTAACGAATCCAGATTTCTTTACCCCTTTCACTCTATCTTTTGGTATATACTAAATTATATTATTATAGTATACCATAATAATATAATTTACTAATTAAAATTACTAATATACTAATGTATAGTATGTAAAGTATATTAACATAGTAGTATACTATATGTAGTATAATATATTTATAGATTTCTCTTTCTTTTTTTTTTTATAAATTAGATTAATTAATTATTATTGTTTCGGTTTTTAACAAATATACAAAAAATTAATTACTAATTTATTAAGTATTTTTTTTTTTTATTAATAAAGAATATGTCTATGCAATATTATTCTATACTATATTAGAATATTACAGTATATAGTATATAAAAAAACATAACACAGTAATTATAGTAAACCATATCATAAATATGGAATCATTAACGATTCAACATCATTTATGTAACAAAACTAATAAGTCTATAATTAAATATAATCATATAATTAAAATGAATCAATAATAATAATAATAATAATAATAAAATTAAAAGAGAGAATCTTCTAAGTTGTTACTATACACAATAATAATTGAATTCGTTTATGGTTTCGAGTCAAAGCTCCTCCTCCATTGTACTAACAAGACCTATTTTTATGTTATGCATTATTAAAGACTTTATCAAGGTCTTTTGTATAAAGGGTTATACAAGGTCACCTTTTGTATACTTAAAAAAACATAAATTACTTTCCGGTAGTATTCTATGTCAGATACTGTCATCTAACAAATAAACACATATGATCGTCGAAAGTATACTTTTTCGAAGTACACATTCTCGCAATATTGCACTCTAATGATCTCTTAATCATTTTTTTTTTCATGTGTCATGTGTCAATAACAATAATGAATATCATTGCAACTTTATTAGTATGAATTTTCTTGCCAAATTGGTAAACTCCTTTCCCCTTGCTCATTTGGTTCTTCACACTGGAACTACGTAATCATCTTCATCATCATCATCATTATTATCGTAATCATAATTATCATATTCTTGATCGATGCTATAGTCGTCTCCTTCGTATTTTTTTTCTATTTTTTTTTTTTTTTATTCATTTCTGGTTTTTTTTCGTACACGAAGATTCCGATCACGAGAACGAATCTCTGAATCTCTGAATCTCTTAAGGGAAACTGGTTCGGGTATGGTTTTGGGTTTGGGTTTGGGTTTGGGTTTGGGTTTGGGTTCGCATCGCGTGTCGCAATTCCTACTTACGATTTATTATATATGGCGTGACTTGTATATTATGTACAAAATTACTCTTATACATGTTGCTTATAAGAAGAAATACAAGAGAAAAGTGGTAGGGAGGAGAAGGGGGAGAAAAAAATAGTTGCGGTAAAGAAAATGTGCGTATTTATTTAAAGATCGATCGAATAAATCGCAACTTACTTTTACAACAAATTAAGATGACTCGATTATCTTTTACACACTTTCATACTTTCACCTGAAATTCTCATGTGTATTTGTGTGTTTTTGCTTGCTTGCTTGCTTGCGTATTAATTAATCGTCATTAATTTATTTTCAAATCGATGAATAAAGTTAAGCCGATTTATAAATAAAAAAAACTAATTTTACATATATTTTTTTCTTTTTTTTTGTGATTTAATTTTCAAGGCAATCGTTCTAATTTAAATTTCTTTTTCCTCTTCTTTTTTTCACATATTAATTTCGAATAAATTATTTTATTGATTGTTGTTATATAAGCTGAATGGTATTAAATTACTTAATCAATTAAATTTTTTTTTTTTAATAATAAAATATCAACAATTTTGTTTTTTGCAAAACGCACAACTCGATATTATCATTATTATTAAATCAATATAAACGTTCATTTGTTTAATCGTATATTCGGTTCTGGTTTAATGTTTTTATCGAAATAATTGATAAAAGAAAAAAAACATCATCGCTGTATTTTTTTTTAGAAAATACTCAAAAGAGATTGGTTGTTGTAGATTACATCTCTCTATATATATATATTATCATACATACATATAACATATATTATCATATATATATATATATATGTATGGTACTTTGTAAGAGGAAAAAAGAACAAATTGGAATGAAAAATGACGACGATGATGCATATATATATATCTTGACAGAAAGAGAGAGAGAGAGAGAGAGAGAGAGAGTGAGATAGAAGGTTGGTAGTACCAGTCACCGATTGTGTGTAGTAGTAGTATCACCATGAATGTTAGTCGTCACGATCTCACAATCAGTGTGTAACACGCGTGATTTGCAACGTAAACAACGTGACGTCGTTGCATATCAGTGGCAATCATCGATCTGCAACGATTTAAACCGATCGCAACCTTGTACCAACACGATAAAAATCTAATTAATTATTTTCAATTTTGTTATTATGAAATAAAAAAATTATGTAAATTCATAACGTCTCGCATTATCTTGTAATTTTTGCCCGTTCGAGGCTGATCATTATAATAATTTTATTCCTAAAACGTGTTACTTTTTAAGTCACACGTTTATTTTTAAACGTGTCTTTTGTATTTTCTAATTGCCAAAAGAAATGTTTCGTTTTTAATGTGCTTTTTTTTTTCTTGAGATAATTTTTTTACCCTTCAACAAAAAAATAATTAAAACCAAATTTCGAAGGTATATTTAGTTACTAGTATTTATTGTTCCTTATTTAATGGAAGAATTGAAAGGTCAATCTTTAAAAGCCTGTAAAGGGTTAATCGACTATATTCATATTTTTGTAATTTAATTTAGTAGAAATTTAAATATTTTTTCCTTTGTTTTATATTTACTTTCTTTTATAATATAGGTATTTCATTTAATCTTTATGACACTATATTCTTCTTTCAATTCAATTTTAAAAGAGAGAGAAAAAAAAGAAGAAACGGTCGGTCGTTTTATCCTTCTTAACATTACCCACCTCTCCACCATTCGATTGTGTTTCGTCATTAAAATTTTGTCACAGATAAAATTTGACGCGTTTATCATCTCGTTTCTTTAAATTTCGATAAAACAACGTTTATTAATATTATTACAAACACAAAATTCTACTTAATTATGAAATACTCGAATTCTGATTAATTTGCGTACAAGGAAAGCAAGAAAGAAAAAGAGAGGTAGAAATAAATATACTCACATCCATACATACATACATACATATATATAGATATATATACAAACGTACATATAGATATACATATATCATACATACACATATACATACATACATATAAACAGCATACGTATTACTGCAAACTTAGCAAAGCTAGCAATCGAGTTTGCTACACATACATACGTATATATATATATACAGCATATCATACATATATACATATTATGTACTGCAAACTTAGTACAGCTAGCAATCGAGTTTTGTTAACACATATAACACATACATATATATACAGGAATTATGCATACACACAACACACACATATAGTTGATCTCCAATAGGAGTGGGCGAAGATAGCAAGCAAAAGCAAGCAAGAAACAACCAAGGAGATATTATTTCTCCTTGGATATCGAAGTGGAAGCCGTAATGTGTGGAAGCAAAAATATACGAGATAGAGAGGGTGGTTGTGGGGGGAGGGAGTTGGGTAGAGAGGAAAAGGAGGGAGAGAAGCAGCAGCAGAAAAGACGGCCAGTGCACTGCTCGCACATTCGTCCTACGTTTCGCATCTTATGTATTTACTACATACGCACGCACACGAAAGTGCATTCATGCATGCGTGCGTGCGTGCGTTGTGCTGTTACTGCTACTTTTGCAACCTTGAGAGAGGTTCTTTGTGCGGTTCAGCGCGTTTCTTCTGAGCGCTTATCTTTTATATATATTATATATAGTATGTTCAATATGTTTAAATATTTATTATTAAATTACCTTTATTATTATTATTATTATTAATAATTCAATACGCAAATTAAAAAGAAAATGTGATAATACTTTTTTTTTTTTAATCTTTTTCAGTAATATTTTATTTCTGTAATAGAATGTGGTATATTGAAAATATTGAAAAGATAAAAAAAAATACCAAAACTATTGAATTATTATATTAAGATTATAATGATTAGTACACTTAAAAGTTAGAAAATTAAATAATCTCTTTCAAATATTCAATATGTTGTCTATTTATGTTATAATATTATTTATATTATATTATTAATGTTATATAATATTATAATTTATCGTATAACAATATATGTCTGTCTATTAAAATAATCTTAATAATAAGAAAACTATTTATATATACTACAGATTCGCGTAGTATATATTTTAAGTTAACTTATTCATTGAACACAAAATATATATTTTTAACTTTATTTTTAAATTTATCCCTTTAGTCTGTCTAATAACTCTTCTAACATAAAGTTT
The DNA here is from genome assembly GCF_001465965.1 of Polistes dominula. The sequence goes on along the minus strand of NW_015148978.1, from coordinate 3,350,942 downwards.
CCCTTTCTATTTCCGTTTCGTGTAACACAAGCGTGCTATTTCACACACATACACATATCAATACATACCTATGTCTTTATTAGCAACCAGCAGTGTTCACTTAAACACACACTTGTTGTGTGTGTTCGAAGAAGAAGAATAAGAAAAAAGTGAATAAGAAGCGTGTGGTAGTTTAGATGGAAAGTCATCATTTTAAGAGAAAGAGAAGAATGACTAGTTGGGTTGGTGATGTCTAGTCTCGATGCTACGAAACGTCTTGTTCGGTGAATCATCGAAGACACAAGACAAAACGAAGTTCTTTCTCCTCCACGAGAATATAGTAAATGGGTATTCGAAGGTTATTGCTGTTCTGCTACTTTACGAAACATGTGTTCTGTTACACACCATCGTTCTTTCTTTCTCTCTTTCTTTCTCTTTAATAATTTCAGGAACTTACTCTCATCGTGAATATAATCTAAACGAGAGTCAGCATTTCTGGGAAAATTTCGATGGTTTATTTTCTCAATTAACGTCTCACCCAAATCCCCCCTTCCCTTCTCTTTCCTGTCTTTCTTCTTTCTTCACATATATACCTTCTCTCTCTCTCTCATTCATCTTTTTTTATTCATCGTATAGAAAATTAAACATGGACAAACACACGTGACGTAATTTTTCAACGGTACGCATCAAAATTCGTTGAGAATATATCTGGAAACGTGATTAACATTCTCTCTCTCGTTCTTTATTGTAATCTATAGTTATATATATATATATATGCGCGTGTGTGTGTGTTTGCGTGTGTATTATCATGCGTAACACGTGGTCTTTTTTTTCTTATAAGCTCGTTAATAAACGAGCAAACGTTAAAATTGGCACGGCTTTTTGCATATCTCCTTCAAAGATCGTACGAAATTATCCAAGCAAGGATAAATGTTGAATGTTTTCATTCAAATATTGAAGAAAAAAAATAAATACCGCGAAAATTCAAATAATATTTGTCTTTCACCTGAATATAATATATTCTGAGGAAGATCATTTGTGTATTTCTGTAATATAAACTTCACATACACACATATACACTTTCGATATTATTTTTTTTTTCTATTATTTACTGAGTACCACAAAAAAGATAACAGATAAAAAAAAAATTACAGAAATAAAAATTATGTTCGTTCGTATCTTGTTCTCTCATATATACATACGTAATAAATACATCGAACATATTCCGATAAGAAAACAATGCACAAATAAGAGTATTTATAAACGTATTATTATAATACGTATATAGGTGTGCTACGTTAAATAAGTATGAACATGTATATATGTATATATTTGCGTAAAAAAACATTGGTTATATAAATAATAATTTAGAAACACGTTAAATGCGATAATGCGCATACATATCCGGTCAGCCATGATGACAACACGACTACGACTACCACTGAAACCAAACTTGTATTAAATCTTTTCGAAAATAATAACAAAAAAAAAACAACAACACAACAATAATACGATTTAAAAATAGTTATTGTTGTTTAGGAAGGAGGAATGAAAATCAATGTTAAATAAAAGAAAATAAGAATAATAAACATCGAAAAAATAAATCGAATTAAAGTTTGGGAAAGGAGAGTGGGGTTTAGGGGACAAAAATGATTGGCTGAGAATGTAAAATGGCGGTTGCTGACTGACTACCCGCACGTTCATGTGTGTATATATATGTGTGTGTGTTTGTGTATATATATATCTGACTGCTTATCTTTCGTGCTTGGAAATTTCCATTCGCGTTTATATCATGTAAACCTATATGTATTCTTGTGTGCGTGTTTCGAATGATGTTTTGTGTTTGTGTGAGTATCGTACACGTACGGATAGATGTTTATGTGTGTATACTTCGATGAGAAATCGGTCTTGGACGGTTATTATATCGTCGTCGATTATGACAATACGATTTCTCGATGTGTTGGTTGGTTATGTGTCATTTAAAGAAACCGAAGCTTACTACAATCTAACACCACACATACACACAAGCTCGTTATTCTTTTCGTTGTGTTAAAAGGACTTTGGTATTATAAACGTGATGATAAACTAACGATGAAGGAACGTGTTAAAAAAAAAAAAAAGAAAAAAAAATTCATCAACCGTGTATGTGCGTCTTGTTGTGTGTACAGTGTTTTGCGTGATTTCTCTCTTTCTCAAGTTTTGCGATACTCGAGAATAATGTAGTCTCCGTGTTACCTGTTAGATTTTTTTTTTCTTTTTTTTTTTTATCTAAGCAAAAAAGTAGCATCGAGATATTTTCAAAGCAAGATTTCCTTTATGCGCGCACCAAGAGAATGTTGATTAGTAAAAAAAAATGTAAAACCTCGACAAAACAAATTGACCAAATATTTTTTATTTGATTTTAGTTTTGTTTTTTCTTTTTTTAATCGAAGTTTAATTAGAAAAAAATTAATTCCATAGAAGAGTCAAAACTTTTAGATTTACTGACATCGTTAACTCCCATTTATTATTATATCTTAATTTTAAATTATTAAAATTTTATTTTTTACTTCAGCAAGAAAACAACAACCTTGTCGATGAAACGTTAAATAGTAAATAAAGAAAAGAAAATAGAGACTTGAATTAATATACTTTTCAAGATAATTCCTCGAATAAAATTAGTATTATATTTATAATTTTCTTTTTATTATTTTTATATACTTCTTTGTTGCTTATATTATTAGAATTCAGTCGGTTGAAAAAAAAAAACTGTAACAATTTATTTTTCAAGACGTGTTCTTATCAGAAGAGAAAATACGGTCTTATTGAGGATTTCGAAGTGTCAACAACTCGAATAATATGGCGTAATTCTCACGACGTTGTCGTGAAAGATAAATCACATAGTTACATTACTTTTGTCTTCTTTTTTCACGTATACACGTATATAATTATAATAGTATTGTACTAGTTATCATAATAGTTTTGTATGAGAAGAAGTGAGAGAAAGAAATATATAATCAACAAAAGATCTTTATTTCTATTATGTTTTTCTGAAGATGATAGAACGTTGTTGACGATATATTAACACACACATATTACAATTTTGTTTCAACAATATAAGAAAATTTTCCATAATGACAATTTTCTTTAATTTTTTTTTTTAAATCTTTCTATCTAAACATTTACGGGGGTGGGGGTAGTTTTTACCCGAAAAAAAATATAAAATAAAGTATCAAGTATTATTATCTGTAAAAGATTCTAAAAGTGGAAATTACGATCCCAAGTTTTAATCCCGTCTTTAACATAAAAATGTAAAATCGTAATTAAGGAGAACAATCTTCAGGAAGTTACCAAGCGCACGTTCTTCTTATTCTACTATCATCAATTAATACGACTATAAGTAACACCGTTATTTAAAGAAGATTAATACTTCCGATAGACTATTAAATAGAAGAAGAAAAACCTTGAACGAAGTAATTTTCTTTAATATCGAACTGCCAGTGTGTTTACTGGTTTCCGTTTTCAATATCATATAGAATCAGAAAATAATGTGAGATTTTATTTTATATTTTTTTTTTCTTTTTTTATTATTAAACTATAACTATCATTATCGAATCAAAGCTTTACGTAATAATTCGTTTTGTAATCTCTGTCAAGGTTCCTTCCTCCCATTAGATTTTTTTTCTATTTTTGTGTATATCTAATAATGTAGTATTGTAACTTACATGTAGATTAAAATATAACAACAAGAATAATAACAAAAAAAAACACCTAATTGATTACAATTATAAAGTAATTTTTTTTTTCTTTTTGCAGAACACGAATTCTACGAAGAGCAAGGAAACAGCAAATACCAGCGTGGTACCGATTTCATCTGTCAACAACAGTAACAATGCAACGAGCGGGGGTCACGCACCTCTTCGTCGTAGTTACACATCATTTGTGACGACGTTGATTGAACAACATCGTAAACTCGACAGGAGCGTTAGCGAACCAACGTCCCGTTACAAGACAGAACTTTGCCGACCGTTCGAGGAAAGTGGCGCCTGCAAATACGGGGACAAGTGTCAGTTCGCGCATGGGTATACCGAATTACGAAATTTGGCTCGTCATCCAAAATATAAGACTGAGCTATGTCGCACCTTCCATTCAATTGGTTTTTGTCCATACGGACCACGGTGCCACTTCATTCACAACTTCGAAGAGGCACGCATACATAATCAGAAGGTTAGCGACGAGATAGGCTTACCTCAGCCAAACATCTTGGGTCTTAATCCGTTTCTGGCGGCTGCAGCCGCAGCAGCAGCCGTATCTAACAATGCTGGTACAACTACAACAAGTAACAACAACACCAACAGTAATGCTGCAACAACAGCAGTCACGGTAGTTTCCGGTACTGTTGCTACTCATAACAACAACATCCCTACCCTGAATTCTACCAATTTTAACGTCGGTTTGCTCAAACGGATTGCTGTTGCTAGTTCGCCTCAAGAAGTAGCAGTTGCTGCAGTAACAGCCGCCGCTAACAATTCATCCCAAAATCTAATTAGAACAAATTCTTTGAATTCAGCTTATAGTTCAGCTAATGTATTTATTCCACCCTTGATCCGAACCAATTCTCTAAGCCTGGGCTCGACTCAACAACAACCACAACAGCAACATCATCACCAGCCACAACAACAACAACAGCAACAGCAGCAACATAATCATCATCACCATCATCATCATCATCGTCAAACTTGTGCCAATGTCGTCAGGAGTAGTTCAATCGTTGGATCAACCAGGCCAAAACCATTGAACCTCAGTCCAACTTTCTCACTTGGTAGTTCTGCGGATTCCGGTTCACCACCATCTAGTCTCAGTCAATCACCCACCAATTCAATGGCAAGTTTCTTTGGCGACGAACAAGGAAACTTAACGGCCAGTAATAGCCTGTCGACAACTGCATTCAGTTTTGGACATAATTTTGGATTAATCGAACCTAGACAAACTCCAAGTCCTCACACGAATCTTTGCAGTTCCTCCCTCAGTTCCGATGACATTGCACCTAGAACTCCATCACCGTTATCACCTAACGCCGAGTCAAGGTTACCCGTATTCAATAGGATCAGTAGCAACCTTGGTGACTTTGAAAATCTTAAGATCTAAATTAATTATTCTTAATCGTTACACTATCTTACACTTGTGCGCCTGTATGTGTTTTCTCTTTTTGCAACATCTTGAAAGAAAACATATGCGCTTGGTTTTTTTTTCCTTTTTTTTTTCCTCTTTTTCGCACATCGTATTTTTTTAAACGACGTTTTTGCAAATTTCCATCGATTTAAAAAAAAAAGCTATTTTTTAAAAATATTTCCTTAGAGAGAAATAGAGTTAGGAGTAGGAGGATGAAATTACGTAAAGAAAATAATAATTTCATTTTTTTGTTTACTCTATCTACTGTTTTTCGATAAGAACGAAGGAGGGGAGGGTTAAGATCGATCATTTTCTTCCTTTTCTTCGTTCTTATTTTTTCTTCACGCTTATTATTTAAAGCATTTTCTCTTTCACTTCTTTAATTCTATTTCTTCTGGTGCTTTCTTTTCTTTTCTCTTTTCTTAGAGAATTCTTTTTTTTTGAGCAACTCATCTTTAAAAGTAGTTTACTTACTATTAGTTATTAAACTACTATTTAAAGTTCTCTTTTTTTCCCCACCTTTCATATCCTTATTTTTCAATATTTTAATTTAATTATTTTCATTATTATATATTATTATTATTACTAACTATTTTAAATAATTCATATATTATTATTCTTATTAATATTAATATTATTATTATTATTATTATTATTATCATCATTAAATTAGATTAGATAAGTTAATTATTATTATTATTATTCTTAATAACACTTTAAATATTTCAATATATTTAAATATTATCTATTCTGTAATTAGCGATCGCGTTCTTAAAAACTTTTTCTTATTATTTTAAATTAGTTAAGAACAAGGAAAAAAAAGTAATAATAATAACAACAACAACATATTATTCTTAATTAGATCGTGCGTTTTTTTTTTTTATCAATCAAAAAACTTTAGTAGAGGAAAATCTTTCAATGATAATTAAACGAGAGATTTAATCCCCCCCTTTTTTTTTTCTTCCCTCTAACTAATTGATAGGCGTTCGTTTTTCTTTTCTTTGCATATTTTTTTACTCATTAGATTTAAATATCTGGTTTTTAAAAAAAACTACGTCTCGGAACAATGAATAAAATTATCCCGGAAAAATATCGTGACAGGATCATCTCGTGTGAATCTTTCATATATATATAAATATGTACACATTTATATATATATATATATATAGTTATATTTATATTTATATTTTTATTTATATTCATATTTATATATTATTTAACAAAATAAAGGAAAAAAATGGTATCATTACATAAAGTAGAGATAATTGATAAAAATTTCATTGTAGATAGGAGGATTAGAGTAGAAGAGGTGAGAGAGGAAGGAGGAAGATGGCAAAAAAAGAAGAGAATAAATCCTTTTTTTTTTCTTATTCCACGTGTTTTGGACTTTAGTTTTATTTTATTAATAATAATTTTATTTCTTACTATTTTTCTTTTTTTAATAATATATAAAGGGTAAAAAAAATACAAAACAAAAACGTCTATGGAAGATGTAACCATCTCTCTCTCTCTCTCACTTTCTCTCTCTTTTGTATTTCTTTCCTTGATTTATTTATTTATTAATTAATAAATAATTGATTCACACGAGGATCTTATAAAAAAAATACAGTTACATTTTAAATCCGGGGCAGGTATAACGTTGCAATATTATAATTTCCATTGAGAATTTGTAAAAAAAAAAAAAAAAAACGTTTACTATAATAGGAATAATAACAACAATAACAAAATGATAATTTTTTTTTCGTTTCTTCGGGTATATTTATTTACTGATTATTTCTTTCGGGTTTTTTTTTCTTTGATCGTGTCTCCCTTCCCTCCCCCCTTCTAATTATTTTCTTCTCTTTGCTAGTTTTCTTTTTTTGCTTTTTTGTTTTGTTTTTTATCGTGAACTACTGTCGTTTTGACATGAGTTGTGAGATGTTTTATCGTAGAAAAGGTAGAAGAGAGTTAAAAAGAAAAAAAAGAAAATTGATGAATTTTTTTTTTTTTTCATTTTTTTTTTATCTCTCTTCACAACTCTTTTCTCCAGAGGTAAAGGAAAAAAAATCGACTGAATGAATGAAAAAATAAATAAAAAGGAAGACAGACAAGCTGACGGACGAACGAACGAACGAACGAACGGAACGAAAATTTTCTTCTTTTTTTTTTTTTTACTAATTGAAAATTAGTATAACGACTTAGAGATGAGGTTTCGAAAAAAAAAACAACTACAGGGGTTTTACTGCCCTACCACCGGGGTTTATAAAAAAAAAACAATAATTGACAAGATTTGATTTGTGTGCAACAAACAATAATATAATATATAGACGCCCGATGATAATATAAAACGGATAACTAACGTAACAATAATTGCAACAAATTATAAATTGCGTATTGTTTTTTTTTTTTTTTTTAATCAAATTTTTTACCTGTGTTAGCGAAAAATATGCGCTAAGTTGTGCGTACACATGCAGAGAAAAAGTGAGAGATAGGAAAAAAAATAACAACACACAAGAAGAAGACGAACAAAAAAAATTGCGACCAATTGCGCAAACACGATTAAATTAAAAAAAAAAAATAAAAAAACATTTAATATTAATATATTATGACGCGCGTAATTTCCCCCCCCCCTTTTTCTAGTTCTTTTCTTCTTTTTTTTTTTTGTATTTATTACATTTTTTTTCTCATTTTTTCTCATTTTATATATACATATATATATATATACATACAGATATATATCCACGCACAATTAATCTTCTTACCCCTTCCCTGTTTAAGAAATAATAATAATAACAATAATAATCGTTTATTATAAGCTTCGTTCGTCTTCCATTATTATTATAAATTATATCGTAGTTGTAATTATGCGAAAGAACAAGATATAAAAAAAATGAATGATTGAAAGAAAGAGATGATACACATTTTTCTTTAATAATTAATACTTTGCATAAAAATGAAAGGAATTGAAATCGATTTATTCTTTTATTTAAAAAAAAAAAAAAAGAAAGGGAATGATAATTAAATAATTTAGAAACATATCCAACGGCAATGACTAATATCCCGAGATTATTTATTATTTATTTTTTTCTTCTTTTTGTTACAAAAAATTAAAAAATTCATCATGTGCAAGAAGAAATACATTTAGAATGACACACTAGTTTCAAAAAAAAAAAAAAGTTATTCTAATATTTTGTCTGTCTTGTCTTTCTCATTACCAAAAATTCTTATTTAAAAAGAAAAAAATTATTAAAATCGAGTATTAATTTAAAAAATTAAAAATAATATATATTTAAATACTTAGATACAGTGATTGCTTTGCGCTCAAAATTGATTTAAAAAAAAGAACATAAATTATGCAAATCAAAATTTTTCATTAAAAAAGAATAAAAAATATTAAACTTTTGCTTTTTCTTAGAAAGACTTTTGTTCAGAAATAAAAAAAAAATAATAAGAAAAGAACAAAGAAAAAGAAGCAAAAATTTGTAAATTTTAATATCAAATGTAAATTATTGTTTAAGAAATGCAACATTTTAATTATTACCATGAAAAAAAATCACATTGAGTATTTATTTAAAAGTAATTACCAGAATATAATATATTCAATGAGTAATTAACAAAATGTTCACATTGATTTTCTTGCATATAATTTTACTTTTGAAAATAAGAAGAAAATAATTATTTCTTCAATAACACACATTGAAGAATAACTATTATTCGAATTCATTGAAAATAACATTAATCAATTAATATTGTTAAAATCTATGTATCAATAAATTTTGTATCTAGTGAATTTGATTAGAAAAGAAAAGAAAAAAAAAGGGAAAAGATCTAATTTGATTTGCATAATGGTGTAAATTTTGAGTATAAAAGTATTCCCCCCCCCCCAGGTACTATTATACGAAAGACTACATTATGTTCTTCAGGCAAGATAATAATTTTCAAGAAAAAGGTATAAGACGGGTAGTGGTGCGATGAGGTTTGGGAAGAAGGGGGGTTTTTGTTTGCGTGGGCGCGAAGAATTTTATTTTCAACGAATCAAAACAAATTTAGTCATAAATATTTACTCATACACGTGTGCTTCTTATTTAATGTTTTCTTTTTTTTGGTAACATCAGTACGTAAGTGGGTGTTTGGAGGAGTAGTTGAATTGTTATTTATATCGGCGATAATATAATTTATATAAATGCTATTTATTCCATTCGTTCGTAGAATTATTCCCCCTTTCCAACTCGTCAATCGGTCACTTCACTTTTCCTCTCTTATGCATATTTTTTTGATTGTTTATTATCGTGATGAAGAATATATTGTCATTCGTGTAATTGCATTTAATTTTTGTTTTATTTTTTTTTTTTATTATTACTATATATATATTTGATTGTATTTTTAAATACGTACATAAATTATTTTGAAGCAATATTAAGTAAATAAAAATAGTGATACAAAACAAATATATATATAAATATATATATTTATAATATATAATTATTTAAAAATACATATTAATACAATACATCGTGATAAAGAGCAAAAATCGTATTTTGTAGTATATTTAAATCCATGCAAATATTATATATATATAAATATATATATATAATACTGTTCTTTTTCATAAATGCTAAGGAAGGAGGATGTGTGATATCTTTTTATTAATATTAATAGAACATATTCTATTATTAAAAAGAAGAAAAAAAAACAAATGGTTAAGAGGAGGTGGAGGAGGAGAAAGGTGCCGAATTTATTGTCGTTAGACAAAAAAAATTATATATTTCCAACTAATATTATTCTATTTTCTCAATTTATATGTTATTTTTCTATTTTTTTTTCTATTTTGGATAAACTAAAAACTGTTATGTTTCAAACCCGACTCGAAGAAGTAATTAAAATAATGCATTGAAAAAAGACTGCATATATTATTAACAAAGGAAAAGAAAAAAAATAAATTAAAAGATTTATTAAGTATATAAAGATCATTCAAAAGGAGAGCAAAATTAAAAAAAAAAAAAACAAAACAAAAAAGAGAAAAATTCTTTTTTTTTTTTTTTGCATTATATTCGTCACCTTGGCTACTCCTAGATATTTAATATACAATAATTTAAGTAGAAAGAATATAAACGATAAAAATTAACAAACAAAAAAAGAAAAGGAAAACGCAAATCTTTACATGACGTGGTTTGTGAAAATCGAATACATTCTGTACATATATATACGTACGCACATATAATATAACAAACACATATCTACACACATAGGACATACACAAGCAGACACACATTTTAACTGTCATATTCTTCTTATCGAAAGATAGTTAGCCTAACAACAACAACACAACAACTGTTATTAATTATTATTATTATTATTATTATTATTACTATTTAAAAGAAAGTTTCATTTAATTTATACCCATATATTAAAGGTAGATTAAGCTTTATTATTATTTTATATTAATTATTAAATTTATTATTATTATTAATACTATCCTTATAGTTATCATTATTGTATTATTATTGTATTGATAAAGAAACAAATCATACATGTTTCACGACGATTTAATGAAAATAACGAACAATGTTATTTTTATTCTTTTTTGAAATGAAAATTTCTCAATTTTTTTTTTTATGTCTCTATAAAAGAGATTATTAGATTGATTCGGAATAAGAACAAATTCGAATTATTTTCCATTTTCTTAACTTCGATTGATTTGAAAAAGAAAGAAAAAAGGGTGTTACTTTGAGGAAAGAAATAAAAATGATTTCAGAAGGAAAGAATTATAAAGAAAAAACAAAGTGTGTACAACGTGCATTGATTAAATTAAAAAAAAAAAAAAAAAAAGGAATCTAGATATTTTTTTTTCTTTAACTCTATTTTACGTTTTTTTACACAATTTGTTTTTTTTCTATTTTTACTTTTTACGAAAAGATAACAAATGATATGAAAGGAAGATAATGAATTATTATTCTTCTTTTCCCAAAATGTTTGATTCTTTTTTTTCATTCATTTCTTTTTACTCTTAAAAGCACGAGAAATTGAGAGAGAGAGAGAGAGAATTTAAAAAATTCAACATACGAACGCGAAATCATTTTCACACTATTTCTCTTTCTCTCTATCATTAATAATTAATAACAATGTAAGCGTTATTAGTTAATATAATCATTAATATAATATTATTACTATTATTATTATATTACATTATACTATATTATAAATTTATTTATATAATTATTATTATTAATAATGTTAATATATTATTACTATTATTAATATTTAAGTATGCAAGAGGTAATATACATTTTTATTGCCATATATATTCTTAAATATTATGGTAATAATATATGATATAGTGTATCATCCTTATAATCCAAACCCCTTCTAATTAATGAAATCTTTCGTTAATTTCGAATTGATTAATTAATTTATGTCATCTGAGAGCAAATTTTTGCGTAAAGGATGTGTGCGACCGAACGCATTTAAAGCTCGTTATTATATAACTGCACGCATATATATATATATATATATATATATATATATATATATATATATATCTATAATACGTTTGTAATTGTGGGTAAACTGTTTATTGATTGGCCCTGGGTCATGATATATATATATATATACATATATATACAATTTATTATGATACACGCAAGTATATCAATACATTAACATATGTATGTATGTATGTATATATATATATATATATATACTATATACTATATATATGTACGCATACATATATAACATAAAAAATAAGACAAATAATGCATACATATGTATATATATATAGATACATATATGCATCTATATATACATACGTATGCAATTTTAGTGTAAACATATTCTAATTAATTTCCATTATTTAATGATTATTTAATTTCCTTTTTTTTTCTTCTCTCTTATATATATATATATATACATTCTTTTTTTTTCTTTTTTCATTTTTAATTATTATATATTATTAATATTTACTATCTATTTTGATACTCCTCTACCACCGTTGTTTTACATTGATTACTGTCATTTTTCAATACCGTCATTTAAGATACCTTAAAAGATTTCTTTTGTTTTTTGGGGCCAATTGTCAACGAGCGGTGCGCATAAAGACAAGAATTGAAAGATTGCGCACGTTTTTCATAAGAAAATAAACCGATTTATGTAGTAAACTAATAGAAAATGTTAATTATTATCAACGCTAATATATATTTTCTTCACATTTGCGCACCCTCGAAATTCTGATCTCGTTTTCCATCACCATCATCCCCTTTTGGTATTCTTCCATTACATTTTCTTTATTTTTCTAATCTTTTTTCCTTTCCGTTATCATCGTCATTATTATTATTATTATTATATTATTAATATTATGTTATTATTATTATTATTATTATATCATATTGTATATTCTGTTTCCCTTCATACAAGATTTTTTAATCAAAACTGCGGTCCCCCCCCCCCAAGTTGTGCCACGATACGAAACAACACGAAACACATAGACAACACGCGCACACACACTCATAAGCGATAAACGTACATAATAAAACATAGTTTTTTTTTCTTTTTATTATTTCGTATCGTGTTTCCAGTGTTTTCAGCTTCCGAGCTTCCCCCTTGAGTCTCCACCCTTTTTCCTACGCTTCAATATTATTATTATTATTATTATTATTATTAATATTATTACTATTATTATTATTATTATTATTATTATTATTATTATTATTATTATTATTATTATTATTATTATTATTATTATTAATATTTTTATCCCTACTTACCTTTCCGTTGTAGACTTGATTCTTGAAATACTACCCCCAAAACCCCCACATAAACTTATACATGATAAATATAATATTAATAATAAATATAATATACATTTATACATGTATGTCTCTTTTTAATTTAATATATTTATTTTTTCAATTGAGTATTTATATATTTATATAATATTTTATACTACGTTCATTAAAAGCATAGTAATGCGTTATATATAGTATGTATATCGCGTTAACATGTAATAAATAAAAAAAGAAAAAAAAAATAATAAAAAAAATAAAATAAAGAAAGAAAAATGCTACTCATATGAATATATCGATCTCTGTTCTCGGTTGGGAAAAGCCAACAATTTTTTTTTTTTTTTTAATTATAATTATAATAATATATATATTATTATAAATAATAAAAAAATATTATGGGGGTACGCAATTACGTTGTATTTTCGTTTTTATTCAATTTTGTTCTTTTCTCCTTTATTATTCATTATAATTCGCTCAATTTTTTTTATTAACTATCTGATATTGTCTGATTTTGTGAATTTACATATTTGATCAAAATTATTTACTCTTTTGTTTTTTTTTTCATATCCTTTTGAACGATGATACCATATAGAGAAAATTTCATTTATAGGAAGAAAAAAATAAGCGTACTTGCCGATATAATATAATACAAATAAACGATATAAATAATTGCTATGTTTAACTCTTTGTGATATGTTAACCCTCGCCCCTCCTTCCTCTCACCTCTTACCTAACCACCAATCAATTTTCCCTTCACGAAGACGATCAAAATTCTGTCTCATTGGCCTGTTCTTTTCTTCTTTCTTTTCCTCTGGTTTTATTTTATTTTATTTTTTTTTAAAGTATGTACACTATATATTTTTATGGGATTCTTTTTATTTTGTGCTTTACTGTTCCCCCATGTTTTTTTTTCTCTTTTTATTTTTTTTCTTCAATTTCGATTAATTTTCTATACGACCTAATTTTTCTTTTTGTTTTATTTTATATATATAGAAGAGAAAGTGGTATTATTTATAATTTTTTCAATAAACCGTAATACGATTAGTAAATATAACAACAGAAATTAAAAGGGAAAAGAATAGTGCGAATTACGAGCTGCTAAGAACGTCTTCGGTGTGATACAATATTAAATGAAAAGGTTTGTTAAATGCGTGTGCATTAGTTTGCATATGCATCTGTATTGTATGTACGAAAGCCAATTGATGATAGGTTGGCAGAAATCGTTCGAAAAACTAATTTCAATTGAAATACGCATGAACAAGAACGTCGACGGTACAAAGAAGTTAAAAGTTCGTTTTTACTTGTTTTTTTCTATTTATATATATAAAATTTAATTTTTCTCAACAACCCTTTTACATATTTTAATAATCCTTAATACTAAATGAATTCAGATATTGCATTTTTTTTTATTTCATTTATTTAAATAGTTACAACGAATATAATTTTTAAAATAAAGAAATAATATTGATGGTATATTTTATTAAAATAATAATATTATTATTATTATTATTAAATTTGTATTACATGAAAGTAAAAGATTTAGATCACTGAATTTCTAATTAACACGTTGAGCGCCACGCGAATTCTTAGAGAAATTCTCGTCAGGCCACAGACGTTATTTTGTATTGAAAAAATAGTTGAGCGTGTCAGTCACTTGTGACTGACACGGCCTAAACGAAAAGTCTAGTGTCAGCCACCGATGACTAACGTGGCGCTCAACGTGTTAAGAATAAAAATTTGTACCGTGGGACGTTAATTATGTTAGTACTCGAACGATTTCACGTTGATGGGACCATAGAAGTGATAAAATAATAATAAAAATATACATACATATACATATTTACATACGTGTTTAAACAATAGATGGAAAGTTTGGAAAATAATGTTTCTATAATTGGGAAAGGGTGAGTGTACGAGAATGTGAAATAATGATTGGAAGATATATTATGTCAAGAACGAATTTTTTTTATGTCCACAGAGTATAATTAACTACATATATATGCATATGCATATTTATTATAATTTTTTGTTGTATTTATTCCTTTTGTACTTTGCGTGCGCCAAACCTTTCCTGCGATCTTACGTTTGGTTTATTATTTTTTTTGTTTTGTTTATTTTTTTCTTTTCTTTTGGATTTTGTTGTTGTCAAAACAGGAAAAAGAAAGAAAGAAAGATAAATAAATAATGCGAATTAAACGATTAAAACAATGATCACACACACACATATACTCCTTTAAAAACAAATCTTATTCGTAGTGTGATAATTATGCTACAAGAATTTATTTAATACAATTTTATTATAATAAATTAACCAAACTGGTAATGCTGTTTTGTTTTTTTTTACTTCTTTTCTTTTTTTTTTGTTTAATTTTTTTTTCTTTTCTGTTTTTTTCCTATTTATCTATTACCATAAAGCTCTTGAAAACATTCGTCCATTCCTATTATCCTTTGTCCTTTCCTTTAATATTATTATTATTATTAATAAGACTTATATTTATTATTAATATTATGTAATAATTATTAAATAAGTGATTAAAACTTATGTCATTTTTATTCCTTAAAAAAATTAATTAATTGAAAAGAAATTTTTTATCTATAAATGTTTAAAAGAAAAAAAACATTTCACGTATATTTATATGCAAAAAGAGATAGAACTAAGAAATAAATTTAAATATATGCAGGTAAGTAAAGAATATAAACTTATAAATTGACCATTAAAAATCCAGAAGATTTGTTTCGTAATATATAAAAAAATAATTAGTAATTTCAAGAAATATTTATAATAAGATAAAAAAAAGATTAAGAAAGATGTTTATTTAGATTTTAAATCTTATAATTAAAAACTTGAAAGAGAAACGAGTTAATTTAGTTTAATGTTATTACAAAAAGAAACAATTGAAAGAAAAAAAAAGAAAAGAGTAATCAAAAAAGAATATAACGAAGTTGCAAGCACGTATGTATGTGTACACATATATACACATAATATATATATATATATAGATGCATACATACGTTGTATTATTTATACGCTCGATCAGGAAGAGTCACAGGAAGTGCAGTGCACTCCTTGCGGCTAAACGTCACTCCTTTTTTATTTTTTATTTTATTTTTTTTTTCATAGTAGAGTTCACGACTTAGAAAGAAAGAAAGAAAGAAAGAAAGGAAGAAAGAAAGAAAGAGAGAGAGAGAGAGAAACTGCAAGCAGACAAAGCCGGTTGGAAAACTACTTCCTCTCACTCTTCTTTCTTCGATAGATTGAAAGTAGTCTCGAAAAAGTAGATTCATTCCATTAATAAAAAAAAGAAAAGAAAAGAAAGTAACAAAAAAAAAAAAAAAAATAACAACTTACAATTGGTAAGTTAGAACGGGAGTTGTTGAACATTTAAAAAGAAACAATTATGACGTTCAATTTCTCAAATGAAAAATTTAATCAGGTATAGTTTTAAAGCGTTATTATTATTATTATTATTATTATTATTATTATTATTATTAATTTTTTTTCATTTAAAATAAAATAATAATTAAATTTTTAAAAATATTACAAGCGTATTGAAACTGACCGATAATCAGTGTCGAAATTTTTAATATAAAAAGTATTAGTATTGTTTTTATTTAATAATTGATTAAAAATATTGAAAAATTAACGTAATATATTCTCTAGTATTTTATTTTTATTTAACAATTAAAATATTCGATATCATTTTTTCGATAATACAATACAAAAATATAAATTAATCTTTTTATATATAAATTAATATATTTATTAAAAACATAATTATTAACGATTGTTTCCAATACAAAATATTTAACAACATATGTTATTTATTTAAATATAAATTATTAATTATTAGTTAATTCGATACTTTGTTACGGATACATCAATGAACTTTTAGAAAATGTACTTTCTTTTATTTTTATTATTAAAATATATTACAGTCAAGTTTATAGTTTAATTATTTTGTATGTTTTATCTTAAAAAACATAATATTGTATATATTTCAATTGTACATTTAAAACTAAAATTGCAGACGATATCTCGAATAAAACAGACAAAGAAACTCTCTTTATCTGTGTGTATCATTTTATTTGTGACCCTTGTACTCATGGAGGTTTAGTAATACAACTAAACACACGTATTTATATCAAAATAATTATACCACGCGTAATCGTGAGCGGGTGAAAATTATGCCGACATTAATAAGAAAATTGCATAGTAAAAGATAGTTAAAGATATTACCTTCGAATCAATGAAATACAAACATTTCTCATATTCATGAGATCATCGGTGTCACGTTTGTATGTGTATAATATATACATGATGATGATGATGATGATGTGTGTGTGTGTGTGTGTGTGCGTACGTAAACGAGATTTTTTCCCTTTTATTCCCTCTACCATTCGAAACAATGAAAGATGATTTTTTCATTTATAATAAACCCCAAACCTTAACACACGGGGTTACATATAACAAAGATTCATATTACACGATGTAAAAAAAGAAAAGTAAAGAAAAAAAAGAAGGATCGTATAACATTGTATGTACAGGTGTCGTTTATCTTACTTAATTACATAAACCAGTAACGTTGGATTTATTATTTAATTAATTTTCTATAGAAAAAAATATAGAAAAGAAATGAAATGAAATAAAATGAAATAAAACGTCAGATGTTGTAATTAAATAAAATATAATTGACATGACAAATGAAAGTGAGAAAGAACAGCACGTACATAGAATAAAACGTCTTTAGCTTTGTAGTATATAATATCGTATCCGGTAAAAGATCCGACACGACGACTACACAACGACGACGTTTACGCGTCAAAGAAAAATCAGCTCGCGTGTGGAATGTCGTTTTGTGTCGATATACACATATATATATATATATATATATATATATGTATATGTTGTGTATGTGTATTTATGTATAAGTAACTTATATACATAGTTAACACAAAGGACTGGCTTACGAACTGGGTGCAAAACTTGCGTTCTCTTTCGAATGCATATGCGGACATACATTCTCTCTTTCTCTCTCTTTTTTCTTATTTTTTTTCTCTCTCTCTCTCTCTCTGTTTAACTTTCTTAAAGCTGCGAGTTCCGTTTCGCTTGGTACAATCTTATCGACTTTATGCAAGCAAGAACCCGAGTTTGCATCAATAGAACCAATCGGACAACAACTCGAGTTTGCAAGAGATTATTGATTGTTACTAACCAATTTTAATTTATACTTTTGTACCGAAGACCAATCGAGATCTTACATTAATCGATAAATATAGGATAGATGTAACGGGTGGCGTGTTTTAAAATCGTCTAGTAATTGTTTTCTAATAATCGATCAAGAATTTTTCTTGTATCTTTATTTTTATTTTTTTGTTTAATGAAAAAATAAAATGGACAAGAAGAACAATTGATTAAAATCGTTCATTCGATTATTTATATATTTTTGTTTTTGTTTGAAAATATTTTTTCTTTCATTTTTGTATCATCAAATTCAACTTTGTATCTCGACGTTGTATCGTTGTAAAAATTGTATATATATATATATATATATATATATATATATATATATATATATATATANTATATATATATATATATATATACATGTATATGTACGTATGTATGTATATATACAATAAACATTTTTTTTTATTACCACATGTAAAAAACTCACCACCCACTGAGTGTCGTGTAATCGTATATCTTTTATTTCGTATCTCTTTCCAATTTCAAACCAAGGGGATCAACCAACACACACACACACACACATATGTATACGTAAGCATACAAATATATAATTTGATCTTTTATACGATCGCGTGTGTCTAAATAAAAAAAAAAAGATGTAACAAAAAAATATGTCATTTACAGAAGGGAATGGGTTAAATAAGAATGAGTTTATCATCAACTCACCAACAAACCACCACCACCACCCACTCGAGTATAACTACCATCATGCATTTTATTCCTTTCTTTCTTATTTGCAACAGGTTCGTTGAACCCCCCTTTTCCTCTTCATCTTATGTACCAACGGAGAGAAAATGATCTTGGTTATGCGAAAAGGCATACGAAGGGGGGGGGGGAATTTCGTGAAGGGCTCCAGAGGAGAAGATACTTTTGCTCGATGTAGATTTATCTTATTCTTATTCTTATTCTTATTCTTATTCTTATTCTTATACTTATTCTTATTCTTATTATTCTTCTTTTTATTTGTATCGCCCCTCCGAGTAAATTCGAACATCCCTCTTCTTCTCTTTCTCTCTCTCTCTCTCTTTCTTTTCTTTACTTCTTCTTTGGCATCGAGCATACACTAAAATTAGCGAGGGCGTATGTGTAACGTCGGAAGAAATTTGGCAGCCAACGATCGAGCCCAACCATACTCATAATTCAGTTCTCTCCCGGATGCCATTTGACTTCCATCGTCCCTTCTTTCGATTGTTCTCTCTCTCTCTCTCTCGTTCTCTTTCTTTCTTTAACAATTCGCTGTTCCATCTCTCTTCTTTCTCTTTCTTGAATGCACTATTACTTTCTTTCTCTCTCTCTTTTTCTCTTTCTCTTTCTCTCTTTAACCATTCGGTGTCTTATCTCTCTTCTTTCTCTTTCTTTAATGCAATATTACTTTCTCTCTCTCTCTTTTTTTCTTTTTTTTCTCATTTTGTGTGCATGTTTTTAACATACATACAAACATAACATACATATATATATATTTGATAATGTCAAGGTTCACATGGGATTCACATGGAATATCAACACATATCAAATACGACAGTGAATGACTGAATATTTGGATATATTTTTTATACATTAATATTTCAAACACACAACAAGCAACCATGTGAATCTTAACATTATCCAATTTCGGTCTTTAACGGTAACATATATATATAATTTTATTTTTCAGGCATATGTATATATATATATATATATATATATATATATATATATATATATATGTATGTGTGTGTGTGTTTATTTGTAAAAACAAATGAATTAAATACTTTTAAAGTATATGTTCTAAAATATTTTCTTGTAATCCTTTCGTTAATTAATTTTCGTTAAATTTTAATTGATTTCGTTAATATATTTTTTACTTATTCTAAAATACAATTTTTTTTTTCTACATTACTTCTTCTTTTTTCTTTTCTTTTTGCCTTTTTCTCAGTTTATAATTTCATATACTTTGAATAATATACATTACATTGATTTGGTCTTATGGTTTCTTACCGTAGTGAGATAATAAACGTTGTTCGTGTGAAAACTTATGTTAACGCGATTTCTAACAAATATTTTTCTTCTCTCGAAAAAAAGAGTTTGCTTTAACTTTGACGAAGAATAAGATAAAAAGAAAGGGGTAAAAAAGAAAAAAGAAAACAAGTAGAATTACGTTTTAATGTAAAGAAGTTACTCTGACTCCGTAGTATAGTCTACGTAAAAAAAGGAAAAATAAAAGATAAAAAAAAAATTAGAAAAACTTAGGAACAACTCTTCATGGATCTTAATTGATCTAATTGCTTTGCGATATAAAAGAGGAACCAGTTTGATAATAATAATTTATGAGATATTTTTATCGTAATCGAGTAACTATCGAGAATAATCACTTCCACATCTTTCACAAAATTATCTTACGTTAGTCGGGACAGATCGAGAACGATATTTATCTATCCGATTGAACGAAGTATTGCGAAGATAAGAATAAGTGTTATCGCTGCAATAAAATAAAAAAAAAATTAAAAAAAAAAATGAATTCACAGTCACGTAGGTATACCACCGTTTAAATCTCATCTAAAAACGAGTGAAGAATTCGACCGATAATTTATATATATATATATTATCTACACGAGAGATAATAATATAAGGAAAATTATTTTATCTAATAAATTATTTAATTTTTTTCTATCTATTTAAGTATCGAATATTTTTTATCTAATTTATTAAAAGATCAATATTGATTTTAATAGAATTACAATATTTTATATTAGTTTTATAATTTCGGTTAATTTGTAATCGATTGCAACGATAATATATATATATATGATTATATAATAAATATAAATAAATAAATAAATATAAATTATATATTATTTATATAATTAATATATATGATTATATATTAATTATATATTAGTTATATAAAAAGATAACACAAAATTTCATTTATACGATTACAACTTCGTATTTAATTTAATTATTTACTATAAAATAATTCATATATATTATAATTTAATATCGTGAATAATAATATAAATTGAATTATATTTATTATCTATTATAGTTATATTATTTTTGTAATAATTAATATATTATCAAAAGTTTGTGCGTTCAAAATGATACAATGTGATACAGTATAAATTTTATGATAAATACTAGATAAAAAAAATAAACATTTAAAAATACATAATCAATGAACCCCCATTCCCGTAATCATTGATAAATAATCAATTTAAAATTACAAGAGAATGTAACTAACCCCTCATCTATCGCTGTTCGTTGATTCGACATACACGATATTTATCATTGTATTGGTTTATAATATAGTTCAAGAAAAGTATAATATTCGTTTAGTGGTGGGTAGTAGTGGTGTGTTCTGTTCGACAACGATGACAACGACACACAACGATGATATGTCGTGTAAGTGCGTCGTCACATGTGAACAAACACGATGAGCAAACGATGAACGTATGGCAGACGAACGAGCACATCATAGTTGGTTAAAAGAGAAGACAAAAAATAGAGAAAGAGAGAGAGAATTGTTGTTTGAATATTACATCATTAGGATCCCGAGGAGGCTTCATTATAGTCGTGAAAATTATAATCGCACATTTGATACAAACTCTTTTTAAAATACTTCAAGTTGGTCTGTATCGTACGTTCATTCGAGCTTAACGAGCTCAGTTGTGTGCTCGTTTGTAACTTATGCTCGTTTCCAATGTACCGTGAAAAAGTCGAGAAAAATAAAAGAAAGAAAGAAAGAAAGAAAGAAACGGAAAGAAAAAAAAATAATAATAATAAAAGTTGTACTGTCTGATAAATTAAAAGATAGAGAATATAAAAAAAAAATAAAAAAATAAAAAGACCAATGACTATAACAAGCTGTAGGAGATAATAAAAAGAAAAATTATTTCTTTCTTTTTTTTTTCTTTTATTCTTTTCCAATATTTTTATTTATTTATTTAAAATACTCGTTTACAAAAACAATAAGACAAGAATTTCTTCAAGAAAAATTCTTATATGTATTAAGTATATGTAATACGAAACGTGAAAATAATTTTTAAACAATAGTCATATCTTTTCTATCTATCTATCTATTTATTTATCTATCTATCTGTCTATCTATCTATTTATCTGTCTTTATCTTATCGAATAAAGCACAGGGACACACAGAGATACGCGTATTAACGCAAAAACGTATGCACGCGCGCACGCACCAACACACATATCATCGTAAACCTTACGATAGGTGATAGATATTTATCGAATAACGACTTTCATCGGTCATTGAACACGTTTTATCGTATACATATATAAAGATATATATTCCTTTTAAAAAATGACTACCTAGTTAAGATAAATATCCATTACACTCGAAGGAACTTCTTATTCGAAAAAAATTTTCGTATAAAAACTTATTAAACTTGGAACAAAATCATTGATTAACACTGAAACCAATCACCACGTGTGATCAAAAGAACTGCGTTCAGTAATTTGTAAAAAATTCGATTAATATAAAATATCAAATAAAATGTACATTATTCATTTTTAAATTAAAAGAAAATATAATATATTGTTCAAATTATCAAATTGGCTTTAACCCTTTGAGTGCTGAATACTTTTACCTAAAATGTTTTTTAGGATCATAATAATTTATTATTAACCAGATTCTAATAATAAATTATATTTAATAATTGAAGTTTTTGTTTCTGAATATAATTTCATTGATTAATAGAAATATTAAATTATTTTATATTAATATTAATAACTTTTATATATATATATATATAGGTTAATATATAAGGTTAGTAATTTTTACCAAACGCATATATGCGTCCATAGCACTCAAAGGGTTAAAAACTCATTCCATATAAAGATATATATGTATATAATTTTTCTTTGAAGCGTTCATTTGACCGTTCAAGATAAAAAGTAAGTATACATGCAATTATCGATAGATTTATTATTAAAAAAAAAATATATCATATACACATATATATTTAACTTCTAACAGCAACTTGAACGATTGATAGCTGGAGTGTTAGTATAAAACGAGTTTAGAGAGATGAATTCGAACAAATTGACAGTAATATACATATACGAAAGAGAGCTATGGATCAAATTAAAGAAACGTTTATTCGTTCATAAGAGTGGTGATAGGAAGGGGAGAGGGTGTAAGGCGGGTGATAAGGAGCAAAAGAAAAACTCATATGGCATTGATGATGGAAACAGTTGGACCCATATGGGCCATCATCCGCTGAGGAATGGTTTAACGTTTAACGAAGATGCGTTTTTTTTTCTTTTAGCTTATACGAAAAATAAGTATAGATAAAGAAACAAAAAAGAAAAAAAAAGAAATCCACGAAATAATAATAAAGGCAAATCGACGTGGCGTGGTCGTGAGTCTCAGGGACAACCGGTTGCCATCTTGGTTTCTTATATAAGTCCCTCCTTGGTCTTCTTAAAGACGTTCCATCGGCTTGCACTCGCTAACATTTGACTCGCCTCTCTTTTCTCTCCATCTTTCTCTATATTTCTCTCTCTCTCTCTCTCTCTCTCTCTCTCACGCATTCTCGGGATCCATTCTGTCTCTCTCTTTCTATCTTACTCTTGCATATTCCAGTCATCTTTCTATCTCTCTCTCTCTCTTTCTTTCTTTCTCTTTCTTTCTTTCTCTCTTTCATCGTTCCGCTTTGCATTTCTCTTTCTCATTCTATTTCTCTTTCTCGAATGCACTATATCTCTCTCTTTTTCCCTTTCTTTCTCTGTTTCTATCTCTCTCTTTCTTTCTTTCTTTTTGTCTGTGTATCTCTCTGTCTTTCTCACTCTCACGAATGCGCTATCTTTACCCTTTCTCCCATCTCGTCTTCATCGTCGTTGTCGTCGTCGTCTTCGTCGTCGTCGTCGTCGCCACCGGATCTCGACTCGGTTACATCCAAACGCTCACAACACTCGTCTTTCTATTCGAACTTGTCTCATCTTTTAAATCGAAATGCTTTTCGTTGAAAAAAAAGTAAGGACCAATGTGAATAAATTTGTTCTATTGTAATTAAATTAATCGAAACTTTCAGATTTCCATTGACATGATTTTTCATAGGATCAAAAATAAATAATAAAATATATATATATATATATTTGATATTTTTAATTCATTGTATTTTATAATTAAATACGATATTCATCATTTTAAAGTAGTTGACACAACATATATTCATTTGATTTCGAATAATTTTCGAATAATTCTATTTAAAAGGAGACACACAAGAAAATTCTTTTATCGTTTGTCAAGCTTAAAACTTTTCAATCTAGTCTTGTCTGTCAGTATGAAAACTTGTCAACCCTATCGAGGACCGATCGAATTTGTAAGAAAATCTCGTCAGAATAAGCTTATATTATAAGTAATAGAAAAAAAATATAGTTAGATTGAGGAAGCCTGAATGGAAAATTCTGTCATCAATGACTTACATAGTACTTAAATGAAAAGATATTCATTAATATTCACTTTTAAAGTTAACCAGAAATTAGACATAGTTATTCGTTAAATACAAACCAGGAAAGGTGTGTTATGATTTTGCTTTTCAAACCCGCCCACCACCACCACCACCTTTCTTCAATGTTCGATCGTGCGTGACGATCACTTCAGTTTCACCAACGGTATTCCATATATACCTATATAGACTTATGGTATCTATGTATGCTATATATANATTATATATTTAATTATATTATATATATTAATTATATTAATAATATATAAATATATTATATAATATTAAACTTTATTATTTTATATATTAAACTTTAAAAAATATTAACAATTAAAATTTATATATTATATATTATATATAAATTTTATATAATATAATAATAATAATTATATATATTAATTATATTAATAATATATAAAGAAACTCTAAAATTATACTAAAGATTATATATAAATTACAAGCAGTCACGTGCATGTATAAATAATTTATAAATGTATGCTATATATATATATATATATATATATATATATATATATATATATATATATATATATCCCTCTCATTCTCTCTTTTTATCTTTCTATCTCTTACTAACTCTTATCGAAACCGACAAACACGCTATACGGAAATGTACGGATAACTGGTAACGGTCGACAATTTTACTACGAGATTCTTCTTAATGTTGGCAACGATAATAAAAGGAGAGACGTTGTTTTTGCGATCGTTTGGGGTGAACGAACGACTGATATATTAATAAAAAGCAGCCCTGACGTATCTATTAATTACATTTGCGCGAACTCCCGTAATTTCATTTAATGACTATTATTTCTCCGTTATCAATGCGACTTATTAACTAAAAACTTCAAAAGTGTTAATTAAATGTCTGTTAATAATATAACAACGATATAAAAATAAAATATAGAAAATTAAAAGAAAGCCAAAAAAAAGTAATCAAAAATCGAACGACGATATCTATTTTTCATATAATTACTCGAAAAATACATTCGACTTGAAATTAATTATCCAAAAAATTGATTAGACGATTTTTCTTGCAAAATACATAATTGTAATTATGAAATAATAACAATATATTCGTGGTTTCAATATTTTTTTATTTTTTTATCAATAATTACTATTGGTACAATTATATTATAATTATATTATATTTCCAATTTGTTTGTAGCCTAACCGGTAGTCGTGAATAGCCCAGATGGTAGCGATGCACTATCCCATCACGACTACTAACCATCATTGGATCGAGTCCCAGCAAAGGGAGGTCCCTTTCTTGACTTTGGCCATGGGTGAAGTCAAAGAAAGCCGAAGCTGTGGACAACATCCTAACGTCGCACCTGACGTCAATCTGGGCTCTCATAGCGTTTAGCTCGTTACGCTGCATGCATTATTGGTGCAAATAACGAGTTACAAAAGAGAAGTAAGAATAAAGTTATTAAACTGTTCTGAAAGAAAAAGTAATTGTCTCCACACAGTGGAAAAACAAACCAGATAAAGAATGGATGGCACAAAAGTGCCATCCTTTTTTTTTCTATTTAAGAGATAATTTTAATTTCTATTTAATAACAAAATTGTCACATAAATTTTTCATTACTAATTTGTAATTTTTTTTTTTTCTAATAATTTTCTTATTATGCACGCCGCGATTAATCATAAGTTTGTGCATTGATTGTTAGAAAAATTAGTTTGCTAATATTTATGAAATATTTCGAGTAAATATATATATATATATATATTTATATATTTTAATCTATACTTTATCAATATTATAAATAATAAATATATGTATACAAGTAGTTCTCTTACAACATGACATCTTATAGCACGGTTTCGTTACAACACGATTCATAAATTGTAGGAACCCTCCTACAGCACGACATCTTATTACACGGTCTCGCTCTAAGACAGCTTATATTTCCAATTTTTTTATTGCCTTACCGGTAGTCCCTGAGTAGCTCAGGTGGTAGAACGCTGTTGCGTCCCTTAAGACTACCAATGGCAGTAGATCGAGTCCCAGTATAGGTTTGCGGCGCCTTTCCCTATAAATAAGGGTTCTCGCTAGTGCAAAGCGTTTGCTCGTTTACGCTGCATACAATTAAAAATTGGTGCGAATAACGAGTTTTAATTATAGAAGAATGTTCCCAGCAACTTTGGGCCTGTGTGTGACGTTTTACGAAACAAAATTAATCCTGCACGCTTCCTGGTGATATCAGACGAAAAATGAGATGGCAAATGTTTGCCATCTTTTTTTTTTTTATTTAAGAGAAAATAATAATTTTAATTTCTATTTAATAACAAAATTTTTTTATAAATTTTGTATTACAAATTCTAATTTTTTTTCTAATAATTTTTCTTGCTTATGCACGTCGTGATCAATTGGAAGTTAATGCATTAATTTGTTAAAAAAATTTGTTAGCCTATATAAAATCTTGTTATATATAACAAGTCTAAATAATATAAATAAATATATATGTTTATAAGTCAGCATGTATACCTTCTGATTAATCTAATATCGTGGTTAAGCAGAAAAGATAATATAGTTTATTTCTTTTTGTCATGACTATGGAAATAAGTTCGTTCATTCTTGTTAAAAAAAAAAAAAAACAACAGAAAAAAAATAAAAAAATTAATGAAATAAAATATTATAATTAAATAAAATGATCGGGAAAAGTCAAAGTGTCAGGGGAATTCGAAAATTCATACTGTGACGTAGTTCGTCCAGGGTCGTCGGAGGGTAAACCGGTTGACCTTCCACGAAGATACGAGAAACGATCGGCAAGAGTTTTTACTTACATCTTCATCGTACGTTTCTTCAGCAAACGATTGGTTCAGTTGACCTCGTCCAAGAAGAGGTAGTGTGGTGGACGTTAATACGTTGCTTAAACTGTGGTGTGCATAGTATGCAGCACCACGGCATGGGAAAGTGTGAATCGTTCTTATTTACTCGAGTAATTAGTCATGATGTTGCACAAGTATTTTCTTTCTTTTTTCTTTTTCTTTTTTCTTCTTAATTTTTAAATCTAACTTTTTAAGCTTGCGTACAAACGTTGCGTACAAAATGGCGACGTTAAATTGTAAATAATCGCATGTACTCGAAAAACTCATTAAGATTCCAGCACTGTGAATTATTGTTAATCTTACCTTATATACGAGTAATTAGTTTAGTTATATAAAATGTTAAATAAAAATAAAAATAAATATAAGAATGAATTATTATATTATTAACATTAGATTAAGTAATCTCTATATAAATGACTGCTTTCAAACTGTCGTTATCAAAATTCTTCCTTTAAATTTCACGATTCATCCACAATGTGTGCATATATAGGGTAAATCAAAAATTCGTGTGCTTTTCATTAATATTTCACTTGCATGTAAAATTAATTTTATTGACTTTAAAAAAGAATTATACTATCTGAAACAACACAATAAACGCACGAACTTTTGATCCTTTCCAAAAATCATTTCATTTATTTAACATATCCTTTTCTTATTATTTTACGCGTCATATTATTTCTTTTACAATTATCTAAATAATATAAAATCTATAATGATACATATATAATTTTAAATAACATTGTAATCGAAATTCGGATCGTATTTTTCAAAAATAATTCGAAAGAAAAAAGAATATGAGAAAGAGAGAGAGAGAGAGAGAGAGAGAGAAAACTAAAAAATAATAAAAAGAGAAAAGATATAGGATGATTTCGAGTGTTCGTCTGTCCGTCCGTCTGTCCGTCCATCCATCCTGACGCAAACCCTTCGAGTGGGTAAATATTTTTAGAATGCGGAACAGGGAAACGAGCCTCAAGGTCATCACGACGACTGGAGAACGGAGCAAGAGGAACGCGACCTCGCGGCTCGTTTACCTTTTGGAGAATGATCAAGAATCATCTATCCTGTGTTATTTTCTTCCGTGTGTATACGTATCTTTATTTTTCTTCTTTATTTCTTTTTTATTCTTTTTAATTTTTATTCTATTCTTAAGGAAGCTCATAATAAAGATTTAACTACCTTTCTTTCTCAAACTTTTTATCAACTCGAAGAATTATCTTTCTATTCGTTCTAACGCACACACGTTGATAGTAATTTTTAATAATATTAATTATAGGTATTTATTTTAAATAATTTATATAATATTCTTAATGAAAAAAAATTATCGAAGATTATTGTTACACCGATTGCATAGAAAAATAATCAATGTTTGTTAACAAAATATAATATTAATTTATCGAGTATTCTATATAGTGTGTATATATATGTTAGTATAGTATATATTATTATACTATATATTATATATTATATATTATATATATTATACTATATATTATAGTATATATTAGTATATATATGTTAGTATAATATATTATTATATGTATATATAATATATATAATATCGAGTGAAGGCTTATAATATATATATATGTATAAAAATTCTTATTATTAATATACAAAAATATACTTGACAAATCGTATACAATGTACAGACTATATTATTTTACATAAATACTTTTTATAACAAGTGTTGAAAAATATTAAAGAAATAAATGGAAATATAATTAGTTTGATTAATATTTCTGTCTCATATATTTCGTTAATTATTATATTGAAACTTTTATGTGTGAGGGAAAGGGTAAAATATATGTTCTTTTTATGTGACGTTAAAATAGAAAATTTGTTCTACGTTTCAATAGATTGAATCAGCATATATATATATGAAGATAAATATGAAGAAGAACTTGTATGTTTCAGTTTATTTGGATGACCGCCAGAAAATCTCAAATATTTCCTATATAAATGCGTCCGCGAAATGTCCGAGCGAATGACCTCAGATTATCTTGCATTTTTTTTTCTTTTAAGTACCAATATTCAATCATCAATTTATTTCATCGTGACAATATATTAAAAACATTTTCAATCTTTCAGTTTGCTGTCATAATTAACGATACATAATATAATAAATAAGTAATTACTACACACACACATGTGAAACATTGATCACGTAATCACCATCATCATCATCATCATCATCATCATCATCATCATCATCATCATCATCATCATTATTATTATCCTCATCACGAATGATCATCGCGAATAGTATTATATCAAAGTAAACATGAGAAACTTGGATTCGAATTTCGAAAGTTTTTCAATGATGATTCCGTCAACGTTCTGTCGTTGTTCCTTACATATATGTATATTTCTATATGTGTATGTGCATATAAGTAAGTAAGTGAAGCCACCACGTACTTTATTATCGAATTACCAGGTATCTTGCAACATGCTTTCGTAATCGGGTCGTTTCGTCGACCGGAATATTAAGCCGGTATTACGCGAGAACGTTCGCGATGTCTCGGCTTCTTTTTCACCCCTTCCCTTCCCCCTTTCACCTCCTCCCCCCTCACCGCCATAACCACCCACCGTCGTTCTTCTCTTTCGAGTAATTTTCGTTAGTTCTTCTTTTATGGAATTCCCCCTTTTTCTACGAAGTAAGAGGAGAATCGCGTTTCAAATTAATAATGTACATTCTTTTCGGGTCACCCTGTATATGATGTTGATGATGATGATGATGATAATGATGTGGATAAGGATGATGATGATAATGATGATTATGATGATGTTATTCATGATAGAATACTCGGTATAGAAACATAGAAAACTTCATTTGTGAAGGTTTTGATTTTAATTAAATATGTGTTTCGAGTTGGGTAATATACATATGTATATTCATTTAAAAGAGAAACAAGAAGAAGAAAAAGAAAAAAAAAGGTTCGTAATAGTATGGTTGATTCGTTAATAGAAATATCGTAGTATTTTTTGTACTATTAATACGACGAGATTAATTGGAAAGATATTTATGGTAAAATTATAAATGGGATTTGAGTTGTTATTGTATAAAATTGTATATATATACTATACACTACTACTATATAATACTATATACGTATAATAGTATATATAGTATATAGTATATAGTATTATATGTATATTGTATATATAATTAATAAAACATATTATATGCATAGTATATATGCATATAATATTATATACCATATCACACACACACAATTTCATATTATATTAATAATATTATATTAATATTTATAAAATTATATTAATATAAATATAATTATAATAAATTTAAATACTATAATTAAATATTAAAATTATATTAATATAAATTTAATATAATATTATATGTATATATACTATACATATAATGTGTTTTATTATATATATATAACATAGTAACAATTATTTATTTCGGTTAAATTTTCTTTTAACATTAAGAAATAATAAAAGTATTTGTTTTTACAGATAATTGGAAACTTTCTTAAACCCACCCTTTATACTATTCCATAAATTTTGGAATCAAAATAAAGGAGTGTCAAGTTTATATATAAATATACACGGTGTGTTGATTCAGTTTAGATCGTATTCAAAGTATATGGTCTAGGATCTAATCCGGAATCCGAATCGAACTTTCACGTGTCTCCATATGGAATATCGTACAAACCGGAACTTAAGGCGGATAACGAGTACAAAATAGTTTTGCATTTCGTTTAGATTTCCCTTCGTTTTTAACCTTCGTTTCGTTTCGTTTCGTTTCTTTTCTTTCCATTTCATTTCGTTTCGTTTTGTTTAGTTTCATTTCATTTCATTTTTTTTAGTTTCGTTTTCTTCACCTTGTTCGTATCTTTCTAACGCATTGGCGTCGAATAAGACAAAAAAGTAATATAATAATATATTATTTTACCAATATTTCATCAATTAATTCTAATTAATAATTAATGAAATATTATGTCAATATTATTGTATTATTTATAATACAATATTTTAATTATTAATATAATTACAATAGTTTTCACTATGAAATTTTGCAAGTCTTATTCAAAGATTAATTTTTTCAAAGATCCACGATAACGTAAATTTTGAATATCAATCAAATATAATTTATAATTTTTCGATTCGAATAAACACGACACATTTAAAATATCTTGCTCGTAATTATGTAACAAACATTAAAAATAGAATCATTTTAAAAGAAAATTTATTCAAACGAAATAAAAATTTGTTAAAGCAAAATTTACTAATCTAATTAATCATATATAAGAATCTAATGAGAACGATTCAAAAACAACTTTCTATAATTTATTTTATAATTAAAAAAAAAAAAAGAAAAACGCTGTGGCGCCAATGTATTATAACGTTAGACACGTTTTAGATTCATCTCTGAAATCAGGTTTTTCAGCTACTTACTCGTCTCTTCTCGACTATGAACAGGTGTGGGCGTTACCTATTGTCCATCTCTTTCTTGTACACATACTCACACACACCCAATATATATATACGCACAAACTTTTATAAAACATAAAGAAAAACTATTTCTAGATACACATAAGTATATATATATATCACGTTTATCTTCCAATTTCAAGGATCGTCAAGCTGACTTTTTTTTCGTTGCTAATAAAAAAAAAATTCTGTTTACGATAGAACGATCAGTTAAATAATAAATTTATATTTGCCTCGGGTATTATTTAGAAAAAAAAAAGGAAGAACTAAAATTATGCTACTTCTTTTTTCTTTTTTAATCTTCGTCATCGTCATAGTTATTAATTACCATTACTATTATTCTTATTATTATTATCCAGATAATTAGATACGAATTTCTCTTAAATACATAACTTGTTTACAATATAATCAAATATAACTATTATTATAGTTGACATAGGTTGTAATATTCTCATTTATTTACATAATAGAAATGGAACTTACTTACATTAGTATTGTGGTGAAAAGAGAGTGAGAGAGAAAGGGAAAGAAAAGGAACTAGAAAGAGGGAGAGAGGAAGGCCACTTAATTCGCATAATCTAGTCGGTTTGACGCTTCGACGAGCTTAATATTCGTACCGACGAGCACACACGAAGGAAGAAGACTAATTCGTTACAAAATACGTTACACGATAAGTAGTAATATAAATTATTTACTTTGCCAACGACCACGATAACATAATAATCTTTACACAGGATGTGATTGAGAAACGATTGAAAGTCAATCGATAATTTGGAACTTTCCCTTTTTTATTTATCTTTTTTGTTTTTCTTTATTTATTGATCAAAAATATATTCTTTACTCTCATCGGTGTTACAAACGTCGTTTGATTTTTTTTTTTTTATCAATTATCATACACCAAAATTCATTATACTGTGAGAAAATATTATTTCACTCCTCCATTAAATATGGAAACTTATATATAATATATATTATTATTGTATTATTATATTATAATAATATATAATAATTACTATATTATATAATATATATAATATATAATATATA